>WTXF01000070.1:0-177975 GCA_022496215.1 Russula brevipes | reverse complement strand
GGAGTGTCCCAGGAGTGAACCGGTCCGGGAGTGACTTGCTCCCAGGAGTGCGAATTGCTCCCGGGAGTGAATTGCTCCCGGGGATTGAATTGCTTCCCGGAGTGAAATGCTCCTGTGAGTGTACCGCTCGCGGGAGCTCCCGGGAGTGAAGTTCCCCAACACTGCTCAGAAGTATTTTAAAGAGGGACAAAATGTGTTTTAAATGAGCGCCTATTAGGTGTATGTAATATGTATAGGCCCGGCCGAGCTCGGTTGGGTCGTGTGGATCGTGGAAAATGCCGGGCCCGGTCGGCCCGTGTAGATCGGCACTTGACTGCCACATAAGGTGAAGTTCATCCATCTCTGTCTTTGCTGTCCACCCTTCTGTAAAAGTGAGCTCTTGTCCATGCTTTGCTCTAAATTTCAGGGTCTGCAGTGCTTCAACAAGTCGAGGGCTCAGGAGATTTCTCCTTGGTGTGGTTGTCTCCTTGCTGGAGGAGAACACTCTCTCACAAGGTACAGAGGATGCCTGGATTGGAAGAATATCCATGGCAAGTCTGAAGAGTGTCGGAAAATTGTCCTTGTTATTCTGTAATTATAACTATTGAGAGAAATATAAATAGCATGAAGAGAGAATACCTACCTGCCAGAAGGCAACTATATCACCATCCCCTCTAGTTTGAATAGCAAAATACCTTTGGATCTCATCCTCAAGAGTTGTGTTTGCATCTGAGGGGCTTTTTATAAGTCCAAGTTTCTGAAATGCCCTTTGAAGATTTGATGTCTCAGCAGTCTGAGTATTTTGGATTTCAGACTGGTTTACTAGATGATAGGGCTGAAGCTAATGACAGATTAATAAGATTAGTCTATAGAATGTAAAAGACTTACTGCATCCTCAAAAGTGGTTCTTGCTTCAGACACAGAATGAGGTCTATGTTCTATGAACCACTGTAGGTTCATAGATGGGTTGAGCACTTTGATAATTATCAGTAAGTGCTATAAGAATTTTATGAAACTCACATGTGGCCAAAATATGAGCTGGAGCATATGTAGTTTCTTCTTCATAACCCTCCAGCTTTTCAATACCAGGTTGTATGATATCAGAGGCTAAGATACTAGTTCTCTGAAAACTCTGAAGTGTTTGGATCAGTCCCTTGAATGCTGGCACTGTCCCACAAAGTGTTGGAGTTTTCTCTCCAGATAAGATTTGCTGATATAAGTGTGGTATCTAAGAGAGCCAATTAATATATCTTACATCTGAAATATTAATCATACCTCAAGAATTTCATGTATAGTGGTCAAAGTATTCCAATCTTCTTGAGAGAGTTGGATATCTGTTTTATACTCCTTTATAAACTTGTCTATAGCCTAGATAGTTCTGTTATTAGTAAAATAAATAGGATATTCCATAACACATACTGCTCTGAGATATAGAGCCCTGTTGATCATGAAATAGGTAGATGACCACCTTGTTTCCACATCACGAATGAGTTGTAAAGGTGACATTTTCAAGAGGCTGAGAATTTTGGCAAAATTCTCACGCCTAAGTGATGAACTACGCATCTATTATATTTCAGCATTGCTAATCTTAGGATGCAAGTTAAATAAACTTACATAATGAATAACATCTCTTAACTTCTTGATTGGGTCATCCCATGGATCTAACCCAGCTGCAACCCCTAGCATTGCCTTGCATGCTAAGTTAACAATATGTGGGAAGCATCTATAAGGCTTTATTAGTTCAAACTTATCAGGAAGAATTATAATGATAAGTACCTTATGCGTCGCTCCCTAGCATTAAAGTCAATGTCACGCAATTCTAGGGAATCTTGAAGTTCAACCATGCATGTATCATTGTTAGATGCATTGTCTAAGGTGACCCATCCAATCTAGAGAACATGTTAGTCCAGTTCTTTCTCAAACAGTCAGAGAAAACTCACCTTCTCAGCAATTTGAAACCGATCAATAATGAAGAGGAGCACTATAGCCAGGTTATCACCAGAATGAACACCTGAGACATTAACAAAGCCTAGAAGGTCAACACGCAGATTAATTCTTTGCTGCTGCTGTAGGGACTGGCATTCCATCCAGTGTGCTGTGACTGCCATGTAAGACTTTCTATCAGGATCTGACCATATATCCATGGTAAGGGAAATCTTTCCCATAGAATTATCCTAAAAATTATAAGTTAAAAATTAGAAATAAGAAAAGAATAATAATAACTTACTAGCATCTGGGTGGATAATGTTTTAAAGTGCTCTGTCTGACGAGCCAAGATTTTCTTGGTCATAGTGGTGCGATGAGGGATGTCATCATCTTCAAGGCTCTCTCTTAACAAGAGAAGAAGATGGCGAAACTCCTTTGACTCCACAATGCTAACAGGCTAAAAAAATATTAGTAGGTTGAAAAAATAAAAATAAAAATAAGAAAAACCTGGTCAGTTGCAACAATAAAATCTACCAGAGCATTTGTAAAACTCTCTGGTGAGTATTGTGGGTGAGTTGGGTTGTTAGAGTCTAGTGTTACACCTTGTTGGGCAGCAATTGCCTCCAATGCAGCCTTTGCTTTGATAGTAATATTCTCTTTTTTACACTCACTGACCCATTCATTTAAATGAAAGTTGATAAGATGGGTTCGCAGGGTTCCTGTTGCTGTGGTGATGCTGTAGCGATGAACCCTATGTGTCTGATTTTTCTCTTTCATAGACCTATGGTTATTGTGGTCTTCATTAATTTTAAAACAAATGATAAAAAATCACTTACACACAAAATGAACATGTTCTTTTGTCCCCAGATATAGTGAAAAATCTGAGTACATCTGTAGCTTCTTGACCCTGCTGCCTGGCAGGCACAGATGCCTGTCTCTGGGCACGCCGCTGGCGGCGACTAGGGGTAGAGGGCTGTGGGTCAGCTGCTGGATGATTTTGGGATGCCTCTGGCTCATCCTCATCTCCATCAGAGATTGTAGAGAGCTGAAAGGTCTCAGGAGAGGCAGCATGCTATTTAAAAAGTCAGTTATGCATAAAAAAGCTAAATAAAAAATAAAAACCTGAGATGAATGAATAAAGGGGTCATTGGGGTCTTCCTGATGGTGCTGGCGAGGTCTTGCAGTGTTGCCAGGAGGACTAGCGGCAGAAGTAACTGGGTTAAACCTAACCCTAGCCCTAGCCGGTATTGCGGCAGGCTGTGGAGTTGGTGCTGCTGCCGCTGCCGCTGCCATTGGCCCTGGCACTTCCTCCCCAACCTCTGGAACTGATACAAAGATATACAACTCAATAATGTATTTAAAGTGTATGTATACAGACCTTCGACACGAAAACTAGTTTGAAGAGCTCCTCCGGGTAAGACAATACTTGATTCTGTGTGAGCTTGTTTTGTCTTTCGAGTAGCCCTTTTCCTGGGAGAGGGAGTCCCAGGATTCTTTCTCTTTTGATTACCAGGCATGACAAGAACACTATTTGTTGAAATCAGAGGTGGAAGTGCAACGAGAGGTCAGATCGCGGTTGATCAAGAGCGCAGTATGCAAGAGATCGACGGCATCTGCCCCAAAGTTCCGCAACTCATGTAAGCCAAAGCCACATGCCAGCCCATCACGCAACGATCTCCTCCCCCTTCCGAAGGGTCCCGACACCCCTACCTCTCCTGTTTCACCCCTACTCCTCCTGAGAAGGCTGCCAGATGCCCCCACTGGAGGTCCACAGATAGCACACTGGGCCTAGAGGGCCACATCATGCTCCCACCATGCACACAATACCAAGTACCAACGCTCATGTGAGGTGTCCCACTACCTAGCTTCTGGGTCAAATTGCTGTGTCACACCCCTCGAAACTGGCACGCCCGACGTCTTCACCTGGCGGACCGCACACTCTTCGCCCCTCGCCCCTCGCCCCTCGCCCCTCGCCGCCTTTCCCTGGAGTGGCACCCTCGCCGCCTCTGCCTGGGGTGGCATCCTCGCCCTTGCCCCGGGGGGGTCACCCTCGCCGCCTTTGCCTGAGGCGGCACCCTCGCCTTTGCCCTCGCCGCTTTTGCCTGAAGTGGCATCCTCGCCACCTTTGACTGGGGTGGCACCCTTACCACCCGCCTTCGCCTGGGGCTGGGGCTGCATGCCCGTCGCCCTCGCCTGGACCCGCACGCCCGCCGCCTTCACCTGGGACCGCACACCCGTCGCCCGTCGCCTGCCACATCCCCACCATTTTCGCCTGGGCTGCGCGTCCGTCGCCTTCCGTCGCCCTCGCCTGGGTCCGCACGCCCGCCGCCTTCACCTTCACCTGGGACCGCACACCCGTCGCCCGTCGCCTGTCACATCCCCACCACCTTCGCCTGGGCTGCGTGCCCGTCGCCTTCACCTGGGGCTGCATGCCCGTCGCCTTCACCTGGACCGCACACCCGTCGCCCGTCGCCTTCACCGGGGGGCTGCACGCCCGTCGCCTTCCGTCGCCCTCGCCTGGGCCCGCACGCCCGCTGCCTTCACCTTCACCTGGGACCGCACACCCGTCGCCCGCCGCCCGTCACCTGCCACATCCCCACCATCTTCGCCTGGGCTGCGTGCCCGTCGCCTTCACCTGGGACCGCACATCCGCCCCTCGCCTGCCACACCCTCACCGCCTTCGCCTGGGGGTGCACGCCCATCGCCCTCACTTGCGATACGCGGCTGCCATGCCACGCCGCCACGCCTCCCGATACCCCTCGTGCTCCCAATCGCGTCGGGGGCGTATACGACGATGCGTCGCCCTCACTTGCGATACGCGGCTGCCATGCCACGCCGCCACGCCTCCCGATACCCCTCGCGCTCCCAATCGCGTCGGGGGCGTATACGACGATGCGCGGCTGCCATGCCACGCCGCCACACCACTCCCGATACCCCTCGCGCTGCAAAAGCGTGGAGGGTGTATACGACGACGCCTGGCGGCCACCCCCGCCACGCCCACAGTCCCTCACGCCCGCAAACGCGTTAGGAATGTGTACGATGACGCCCGGCCGCCGCGCAACCTCCGACCCCCCCTCGCGCTCCCAATCGCGTCGGGGGTGTATACGACGGTGCGCGGCTGCCGTGCCATGCCTCCCGCTACCCCTCGCGCTCCCAATTGCGTGAGGGTATACACGACGATACCCGGCCGCCACCCCACCCCCTCGCGCTGGCAATCGTGTGGGGGCCGCCCGCTCGTCGCCCTTGACAGGAGACTCTGCACTCATATGTAGTATTAGTATGTACTGTGTCTTGATGTGTATTTAGTATTGTATAGGGGAATTTCACTTTGTTATTCTCTGAAAAAAACATACGTGGGTAAAACATACCATATTAGGAAGGTGGGGGGGGGTTCATCATGACCAAATAGAAAAAGTACGACGTCCGGTCTTTTTTTTCGATCCCGCCACCCCCTTGCTCTCGAATCAAGTCCGGTCCATTGTACGAACACCCAGCACGCACACAGTGGCGCTCTCCACAGTCGATAGAGGAATAGACGCCACAATGCTTCTCACTCGTGCTCTGCTCCATCAGGAAAATGGCAAAATGCTGAATGCTTCTTAATGCCTCTTAATGCCTCTTATCCGCTTATTAAGAAGGGCACCCTGCTTAATAAGAGCAATAAAGAAGCATTAAGAAGCATTAAGAAGCATTCAGCATTTTGCCGTTTTCCTGATGTCACGCATCTAGTGATTGACAAGGGTTTCCCAACCCGCAGGGGTATTTACCCGGGGGTATCACGGGTGCGGGTAAGGGTACCCGACCTCTGACCCTCCAAAAACCCGTACCCCTGAGGTACGGGTACGGGTATGTGCGGGTTCCGGCCCAGCGTGAGAAGCCTTGCGTCAGCACAACTGACGCGCGTTGCTGACCTCGCGTCGTGGCCCAACATGCGACATCTTCCGCCACGCCGACGCTCACTGCACAGGGGAGGACTACAAGGATTGGCCCCAGAGGCCATCCTAAATGCCTCCCTATCGAAGGAGAAGGCTCGGCGGCCACCATCGAAGTCGCGCCCACAGTGCGATGCAACCCAAACGCGCCACGTGCGCACCAACTGCACCCCGACGCCCCCTCGAACGCAAACACGGGGGGTGCGTGCAACAACACCCGCTCGTGCCCCCCTGACGCCCCCTCGCATGCAAACGCGGGGGGTGCGTGCAACAAGGCCCGCCCGTGCCCGCCCAGCCCCGACGCCCCCGCGCAAACGGGGGGAGAGTGCAACAAGGCCCACCGATGGCCCCCCACCCCCGACGCCCCCTCGCGCGCGAACGCGGGAGGTCCGTGCAATAAGGCCCGTCCGTGGCCCCCCACTCCTGATTCCCCCTCGCGCGCAAATGCGGGGGGTCCGTAGAACAACGCCCGCCCGTGGCCCCCCGCCCCCCGACGCCCCTCACGCACAAACGAGGGGGGAGAGTGCAACAAGGCCGTTCGTTGCTCCTGCCCGAGTGCACGCTGGCGCCGTCCGCCCTCTGCTGCGCCTCCTCGCGCCCCCTGAGGTCCACCGCGAGCTGCCCCTTGTGCACGCGCGCCTCCTCCTTCTTCCGCCGCTTCTCCTCCTCCTTTTCCCCCCTGCGCCGCGTCTTGCCCATCAGGGACCACGCGCTACGGCGGCCGCTGGTCACGATCGACGGCGACGGCTCGGGCGAGGTGGCGGAGAGCTGCGTCGGGATCCGCGGGAAGGGCACGGGCGATGCCGCCGTGGCGGAGGACGGGGCCGAGGCGGGCAGACGGAGGGCAATCACCGTGTCCGTCGGCGAGTCCGTGTCGTCGGCGTCGGAAAGGTACACGCGGGTATTGAGCGGCGCGCCCGGACGCCCCCTCGTGCGCAAACGCAGGGGGTGCGTGCAACAAGGCCCACCCGTGGACCCCCACCCCCGACGCCCCCTCAGGCGCAAACGCGAGGGGAGAGAGCAAAGAGGCCCACCCGTGGCTCCCCACCCCCGACTCCCCCTCGTACGCAAACGCGGGGGGTGCATGCAACAAGGCCCGCCAGTGGCCCCTCACCCCCGACTCCCCCTCGCGCGCAAATGTGGGGGGTGCGTGCAACAAGGCCCGCCCGTGGCCCCCCACCCGACGCCCCCTCACGCGCAAACGAGGGGGAGAGTGCAACAAGGCCTACCCATGGCCCCTCACCCCCGACTCCCCCTCGCGCGCAAACGCAGGGGGCGCGTGCAACAAGGCCCACCCGTGGACCCCCACCCCCGACACCCCCTCGTACGCAACCGCGGGGGTGCATACAACAAGGCCCGCCCGTGGCCCCCCAACCCCGACTCCCCCTCGCGCGTAAATGCGGGGGGTGCGTGCAACAAGGCCCGCCCATGGCCCCACCCCCGACTCCCCCTCGTATTCAAACGCGGGGGGGTGCGTACAACAAGGCCCGCCCGTGGCCCCCCAGCCCCGACGCCCCTCGCGCGCAAACGCGGGGGGTGCGTGCAACAAGTCCCGCCCGTGGCCCCCCAATCCCGACTCCTCCTCGCGCGCAAATGCAGGGGGTGCGTGCAACAAGGCCCGCCCGTGGCCCCACCCCCGACTCCCCTCGCGTGCAAACACGGGGGGTGCGTGCTACAAGGCCCGCCTGTGGCCTCCCAACCCCGGCGCCCCCTCGCGTGCAAACGCGGGGGGTGCGTGCTACAAGGCCCGCCCGTGGCCTCCCAACCCCGGCGCCCCCTCGCGTGCAAACGTGGGGGGTGCGTGCTACAAGGCCCGCCCGTGGCCTCCCAACCCCGGCGCCCCCTCGCATGCAAACGCGGGGGTAAGTGCTACCCGTGCATGTACCCCTGCGGGTTATCCATACCCGCAGGACCCTTGTAAACCCGTACCCCTACCCGGGGAAACCCTTACCCTTGTGGCGGGTCACGGGTTTTCACGGGTACGGGTACGGGTTCGAAATTTTTACCCCGGGGTTACCCGTGTCCATCCCTACACGCATCGCAACACGCTCGCTTTGATTTCCGTTCTGCCGCCCAAGGTGCTCTCATGGATATTTCACCTCGTCGCGCTCGCCGAGTCGTCCCGGCCCAAAATGGGGAGCTTGAGATGGACTGATCCGTGTCAGGCATGTGTGTCGTCACTGGCGCCAGGTCGCGCTAGACGACTCGTCGCTCTGGGCGAGGATCTCGGGCTCGATGGCGAAAACCACTTGGATCTCCGAGACGCTCGCACGGGCGCGGAACGCACCGCTGTCAATTGACTTGTTCGTGACGCAGAGTGCGAAGTCACTGTCCATGTTCGCCGCACACTTCGCGCATACACACGAGTTCCGCCTCCATGGCGCGGCCGCAGCCAGATTTAAAGACAACATCCCGGAGATTTGCAGTCTAGAGGCCCTTTCCTTGAAACATTTTGAACTTCGCGCCAACATCGACTACCCTGTCACCTTTCTCAAGGCGCCGTTCTTCAATAGGATGGCCCCGAAACTTCGGATGTTCTCCCTCTCCCAAATTCGCGTTCCTTGGCCATTTATTCCTCGTGGCCAGTTATCAAAATTGAAAATCACCCTCACCGGTAGGGAACCTGTTGCCGACAGGCCCCCATTTGGCGATTCAAAAACGTTGATCGATCTTCTGATTAATTGTCCAATGTTGGAGATTCTGGTCCTTGAATCCTGCTTACCCCAGAGTATCACACGACCCTCCCATGTACGAGCAATCCATCTTCCTCGCCTCTCACATCTGTGCCTTCGTGGGTCAAGTTCACGTGTTGCGAACTTGCTGGAAATTCTCAAGCTACCTCCCTCTACAATACTTCGCATGCGTTGTACCTACGAGAATACAGCCACGAATAATGACCGTCATCTACTTCCTCTCGTCTCAGCGCACTTCCACCACCCCGCATCCGTCGAAATAAAAAGCTTCAAGGTTACCTCGGGCTACGCGCCGGGCTTGACGAGCTTCGCCGCGTTTACTTACCTCCCTACATATAACAACCGACCCCTCGTATGTCTTTGAAGGTGACCTGTACGGTGGTGCTGCGCTGGAACTGTCATTCCACGTACCCTTCGAGGCCGATGTGGACATTCTTGGCCAAGTATGCAGTATACTACCAATTTCGAACGTAGAATTTCTATCCATCAGCGCTCTCAAAGTGAACCAATCTGTTAATTGGGGCAATCTCTTTCAACGCTGTGTGAAGCTCACCACGATCGAGATCAAAGGGCATGAGGCAAGCGGCCTTCTGAAGGAACTCGCACCTCCGAAACCCAAGAAAGCGCTGTCCGGCGAGAAAGGGAGAAAAAGGAAGCTCAACAACAGAGGGGTCCCAGCGCCGGAGTCGAGCGGCCATACTGCCACTGCGGACATGCCTGTGCCCATTTTCCCAAATCTGACGTCCTTATTTTTAAAGCATCTGGACTTTTGGGAACCCGCATACCACCGTGACTCCCCTTATGTCATCCTCTTGACCATGCTCCGACGGCGAAGGGCGTGCAAGGTCCCCCTGAAGATGCTCAGATTCGATCCAAATTGTATCATCACCGCCAACCGTGAGAACTCTCAGGGAAAGCTCGTCCCGGAATTTATCCAGCACGAGTACGACTCGGAATACTCCTCGCCCGATGAATCTGGTGACTGGAAAGGCGGCCTTCCGCCGCCTCCGCGCCACGATCCGCGTCGCTAAACGCGACTGGGCAGAATCTGTGCTCACAGACGCAACCAACAACACCGACGACCACTCGCTCTGGGCAGTCGCCAAGTGGCGCAAGGGGCAGTCCAACCCCCTCGTCCCGCCCATCCGCACCTTCTCGGGGGAGCTCTCGGCCGACCATGCCGGCACCGCCGCTGCTTTTCGTGCTCGATTCTTTCCCCCCGACTCCCTCCCAGTCGCAGTAGTCCAAGATGACGACCCCGACCCCCTCCCCACCCGCCCCCATGCCCCCATCACCGAAGACGAGGTACGACACTGCCTCGTGGACACCTCCAATGGTTCCGCCCCTGGCCTCTCTGGGGTCTCATACAAGTTCCTCAAGTGGGCCTTTGCAGCCTGCCCTGAGATCTTCGTCCGTCTCTTTAACCTCTGTCTGGACCAGGGCGTCCACCCATGGAAAGAAGTCAAGGTGGTCGTGCTCGCCAAGCCCTCTCGCCCCGACTACAGCGCACCCAAAGCCTACCGCCCCATCGCCCTCCTTGAATGCTGCGGCAAGCTCCTCGAGAAGGTCATCGCTCGACACATCATGGATGAGTCTAATACTGCCCTCCTCATCGATCCCCACCAGTTCGGGAGCCGTGACTACCACTGCGCGGTGGACGCCACGATGTGCGTCGTACACAATGCTGAGGCCACCATCAAGGCCAAGCGAGCTGGTGCCCTCCTCCTATTTGACATCTCCGGTTTTTTCGACAACATCAATGTTGACCGTGCCCTCCACTTCCTCCGCCTCATGGGATTCAGCCGAGAACTCATCGCCTGGACGACATCCTTCCTCGCCCCCCGCTCCACCCGCCTCTCGTTCAACAATGAGTGTTCTGACCCGTTCCCTGTTGGCACGGGCACCCCCCAAGGGGCACCCATCTCTCCCGTCATCTCTGCTACATACACTTCTGCCATGCTCCACTACCACAACGCCAAGTGGACCGACAAGACAGCCCAGCTATATGTTGATGACGGGGGCATCTATGCCTCCGCCACCACCGTCCACTCTGCCCTAGACAAGGTCGCCTCCGGCCTTGAGGATCTTACCCTCTGGCTTAGTAAGAACGGCCTCCGGACGGGCACGGACAAAGCTGAGGCCATTGTCTTTTTGCCCTCCCACCCCAACCGTGATCTCCTTGGCCCCACCCCCACCCACATCGCTTACCGCGACCCGTTTGCCGGTGAGGTGGACATCAAACTCTCCCAGCAGGTACGCTACCTCGGTGTGTACATCGACAGCAAGCTATCCTGGGTGCCACACGTAAAAATCATGGCTGCACGCGCCCGCTCCACCCTCCAAGGCCTTGCCCTCCTAGGCAACTCTGTCCGCGGCCTCCGCTTTGCTGCATGGCGCCGTCTCTTCCATGCCATCATTGTCCCCATCCTCACATATGGGATCGCGTGCTGGCACCCCCTCAACGGCACACGCAAGGGACTCATCTCCGTCCTCCAGGTAGCCCAGAACGATGCCCTACGCAAGATGAGTGGATGCTTCCGCACCACGCCCATCGATCCCCTTCACAATCTCTTAGCCATCCCCCCCCTAGAGTTCACCGCATGTAAACTCGTCCGCTCCTACGGCGATCGCCTCGCCCGCCTCCCGCCCACCCACCTACTCCACACCATCCTTACCCATAACCCAGCGGCCTCTGCTTATGCACCATTCGAGCCCCCCACCACACTGCGCCGGCTACATGCTGCACACCTCCCCTCTACCCCCTTTACCCTTCCGCCTCCTGTTCGTGATCGGCACACCCATCACGACCGCCTCACTTTCCTACCTCACGGTCGCCTCTCCCCCTGCGATCACTCAATCACGAAGAAGCAGATGACACGCCGGGCTGCAGTATGCCCCGTCCTCTTCATCTCCGAGGTGTCTTCTTCCTCCGATGGTTTCGTCGCCGCCTGGGCCTTACAGACGGACCTCCCCTTGATCGGCGGTCTCACCTCACATCACTCTCGAGCTGGCACCCAGCTCTCGGCACTCACTGCCAGCCTCTCCTCCCCCTCGCTCCTCAAAAATGCCAGCCATTTCAACAGACTAGACATCCTCCTCCCAAACCGTACAATACAGAGTCATGCCTCCACAGTGGGCCCTGGCCCTCTACTGGCTCTTTCTTCCTGCCTACGTACTTCTCTTCTCTCTCTCCTGGCCTTACCCAGGTCTCTCCTATCCATCGAGTTCCGATGGTTCTCCTCCCGCTGGGCACACGCTCGCCACATTAGAGATTTTGTCACTAGTCTGGACAACAGCGACCTACCTCCACAGCTGCCTCTCCTACCTCCGGACCGCAAAGATGAGATGTACCAAGACTGGGCCGCCATGTACGCCCCCTCTGCCCGGATGTCTTATATCTCCTGCCGCCCCCCCGACGGCAACCGACCCCCTCCCTTCATTCGCGGTGTCCTTGCCCGAGGCAACCGTCGCCTCTTCTCCGCTGCCATCCAGCTTTCCACCGGGCATGCCTTCACCTCCACCTACTCCCTTCGCTTTCGCCCGAGTGCCGATGATAATGTTGAATACGACTGGGGGAGAGCGGGTGCGTTGTGGAACGCACTGAAGTGTCCTGAGTATGAGGCAGAAACAGATACTTTATTACAGTCTTTTACTACGCTTTTTATAGGTTTTTGACTGTACAGATACTAATATAGTGTAGGAATAAAAGGTATTTTATAGTACTTTTATTCTAGTATGCCTCGAGTGCGTCAATCGCGGGCCAGGCAACAGAACGCGTTGTAGAACGCGAGTATGATAATCTACAGCTCAATTAGTCCGTATATGGCAATCAAGCTTGTGTAATCAGACGAGTCGCGTCGTGCATGCTCCGGTCCATATAGTCCACGCGCATTCCCTCATAAGGAAGGTATGCTTATATAACGCCAAAGCGCGTCGTACATACGGTACATTAATCTATAGCAGATATAGTAGATATATTGGAGCATATAGAGCGCGTGTGCGCTCTAGCTCGTCAGATAACACCGCGTGCCCGTGCTCCACCACGGGACCTTATGAATCTCATACGGCACAACACGTCATCCTTGACTGCAGGCGCCACTTTTCAATACGTCTCGAGGCCTTTAGGACGTCGACCCCCTCCTTCAACCACATCTTCTCAACGTTCACAGGAGGATTCCAACTTGGGGAGTTCCTCTGGCGCTCATTCGACCTCCTCCTCCCTCTCCCTCCTCCGGAGCCGACTTTCCGTTCTCCGAGCCCGCAATGAAAACCTTGCGGAATATTTCACAGACGGGAACGGTAACTTTCTCCCCCCTGATGAGCTCTGGGATGGCTTAGATGACTTGCTGACCGGTTATGGCTCGGGCTACTGATTGTACCTACTCCTTTTCTCACACCTATGTACGCGCCTCCTACCCCACGATTCTCCTGCTATATATGTCTCTCTGCGCACTCATGTAGTGTACATGTCTCATAGTTACTTGAAGCACGCTGGAATAGCCGGTGTGAGTTTGTGTGTGAGTGATGCGCGCGGGAGTTGTCTGTGAGCAGACAATGACAGTATTCTCAGTGGACGCGCGCAGGCACGATAACTGAGGTGGCCAGTCTGCTAAGGTGTACCTATAAGTACCTGTACTGTAGCAACGAGGGTAGAAAGTATATGAGCTATTCAATATAAGCTAATTGAATCAGTAGCAAGGGATCTTAAGTAACTAATTAAGAGAGTCCGAAACACGGTAAGTAAACTGAGACGATCTGCGTCGTCATTTTCGTCCGACACTCCCCCTCATTTCGCGCGCAGTCCGAGACCTGCAGCGAAATGTTTCACCTTGACCGAGGGCAGCGCCTTGGTCAGCGCGTCGGCAACCATTTCGTCGGTGGAGCAGTAAACGAGCTTCAGAGAGCCCTGCTCGATCACCCACCGGATCCAATGGTACCGCACGTCGATGTGCTTCGTGCGCGCGTGGTACTGATGGTCGCGCGTGAGCGCGATAGCTGCCTGGTTGTCAGAGAAGAGGGTGGTCGCGTTTTTGAATGGGCCGAACACCTCGGAGAGTAGGCTGCGCAACCACAGCGCCTCCTTCATGCCGTGCGTGGCCGCGACGTATTCACTCTCGGTTGTGGAGAGCGACACAATCTCTTGCCGCTTCGAAGACCACGATACGGCGCCGCCGTCGATGAGGAACGCGTAGCGATCTTCGGCCATGCTGCTGTCAGCGTCCGCATATCCCTCGAGGGTCCGCTTGGTCTCGCCGTACGAGAGCCACAGGTCGCGCGTGCCAGCAAGATAGTGGTAGATCCGCTTAACTGCTTCCCAATGCGCAGGACCTGGGTTCGACGCGAACCGTGCGATGGTGGCGACGGCGAAGGCGATGTCGGGGCGTGTGGCGAGTGCAGCCCAATTCAGGGCGCCCACGGCCTCCCGATACGGCACGTTGCGCATGATCGCGAACTCGGCCGCGGACTTCGGCACCTGGTCAGTGCTGAGGCGGACTTGAGTGTCCATGGGGGTGGAGAGCGGCTTGAGGCCATCGAGGTTGTAGCGGCGCAGGATAGAGTCGAGGTAGGCGCGCTGGGACAAGTGGATCGTCCTAGCGTCGCGGTCGCGCTTGATCTCGATGCCTAGCATCCAGTGGAGTGCCCCTAGGTCCGTGACTTCGACGTGCTTGCGGAGCCCAGCAATAAACTCGTCTATGAGCTTCTGAGTGCTGGCTGCAATTGTGCAGTCGTCGACGTGCATCAGGAAAACAGCAAAATGCTGAATGCTTCTTAATGCTTCTTAATGCTTCTTTATTGCTCTTATTAAGCAGGGTGCCCTTCTTAATAAGCAGATAAGAGGCATTAAGAGGCATTAAGAAGCATTCAGCATTTTGCCGTTTTCCTGATGTGGACTGCGACGATGGTGAGCACGCCGTTTACGATGTCAATCTTGAAGAACACGGCCTGGTCGACTGCACACTAAAGGAAGCCAAGAGCTGTGAAGATAGCCACCAGGAATTGGTACCAGCGGCGTCCAGCCTGCTTGAGGCCGTAGAGCGCCTTCAGGAGGCGCAACACGCGCTCGGCGGCTGCCGGGTCTTTGTAACCAGGTGGGTGCCGCATGTACAATACCTCTCCTGGGTTCAACATGCCGTTGAGGTAAGCCCCCTTGATGTCGACCTGGTGCAGCAAGAGTCCGAGGCGATTAGCCATCGCTATGATGACCCGGGAGGATGCTAGCTTGGCCACAGGTGCGTAAGTATCGTCGTAATCGACTCCACCTATCTGACTAAAACCTTGTGCCACCAGCCTCGCCTTGTAGCGGGTGATGTTCCCGCGGCGTCCTTCTTGGCCTTGAACACCCACTTGGAGCCGATAATGTTCGCCCCTGGAGGGGCCTTCTCAAGTTTCCAAGTGCCAGCCTTCTTCAACGTCGCAAGCTCCTCCTCTATGGCTTTCTCCCAGAGAGGCCAGTCCGGTCTGCGCTTGGCCTCTGCGAGCGTCCGCGGTTCGATTGCCTCCGCATCGGCAGTTTCGGCTGCGAAGACGTACTCAAGGCCATCAAAGTCCTCGAGCAGCGAGGTGGCGCCGTCGATGGCGGTCCACACTCCCCCTACTTCCTCAGGGTGTTCCTCTGTGAAGGACCCGGGAGTTTCAGGTCGGGAATGGGTGGCGGGTCGGCCGGACGATGTGATGCAACCCCTTCGCCTGCTTGGAGATCGCGCACGATGCGCGAGGGCTTTCGGAGGCGTTGGGAGCGTCGTGGCTGGGTAGGTGGGTTATCAGTCGGCATTACCTCGGCTGACTCTGACTCGCGTTCTGTAGTTTGCTCGGTCTGGACTTGGGCAGATGGCTCGGGCACTGAGGAGCTGTCATCTTCTGTTGGAGGGTCGTCAAAGGCGGCAGGGAGCTCGCTGCTAGCCGTTGGTATGTTCAATCCCTCCCCCTCGAGCGAAGCTGGCGACTTAAAGTAGATGTTTCTTTCAACAGTGACAATACCGGAGCCTGGCCAGTACACGCGATGCGCACGCGTGTCGGCGTCAAAGCCGAGCCATCGAGCGTCCCGTGCGCGGGGCTTGAGCTTCGAGCCGCTCGCGTCATGCACGAGCACCGGACAACCCCATGTGCGCAAACCCAAAAGGTCCGGAGGGCGGCCGTACAACGCTGCGTAGGGCGTCTTCCCATCAAGAGCACGCGTGGCCGTCCGGTTCTTCAGCCAGGTCGCGTGTCGCAACGCCTCGCCCCACAAGGACTCGGGGAGGGTGCTCGGGTGATTGAAGGCTCGCATGCGCTCCACCAAGGTGCGGTTCAGCCGCTCCGCGACACCATTGAGCTGTGGAGTGTGATGAGGGGTAAGTCGGCGGGCTGTCCCTGCGGCTGCAAGATGCTTATCGAACGCGCCGCTCAGATACTCTCCCCTCGGTCCGAGCGCAGGACCTTGATCCCCTTGCAGTGCTGCTGAGTGAGGGCCCAGGCTTCGAAGGTTTTGTAAGCTCCGAGCGCCTCGTCTTTGCTTTTCAGGAGGAAGGTGAGGGTATAGCGGGTCGTGTCGTCTGTGAAGGTGATGAAGTACTTGCGGCCTTGCCTGGTGAGGACGCGTGATGGTCCCCAGACGTCGGTGTGTATCTCATCGCCGAAGTTCTGAGTGGGCGTGGCGATTCTGACAGATGCGATAGGGAGCCAGGTCGCCCGGGCATAAATGCAGGCGTCGCAAGCTGTCTCCTCGGAATTCGGGTCCAAGCTGACCCCAACGACCGCCCCGCTGTCCACAAGTCTTCGGGTGCTGGCGACGGCGATATGTCCCAGGCGGCGGTGCAGTTCCATGACACTGATGGGCTCCACCACGTTTGCGGATTCGGGTGAGTGAATCACCTTGTATAGTCAACGCGGCGTGCGCCTGACTTGCCCCACCAGTTCACCTCCAGGTGCCGAAAGACTGAGGCACCCACTGCCTATCTTCATCGTGTAGCCTTCCTCATCAAGAGCCCCAAGCGACACCAAGGTATAGGCGACTGCCGGCGCGTACAAGACATTCCTCAAGAGGAGCTTCGTGCTCTGTCCATTACAAGGCACGAGGGTCGCCAGCGTCCTGGTCCCGACAGCAGGGAAGCGCTGTTGGTTCGCGGTGTTCAAGAAAGTTGGTGGGCTCAAGGGTGAGTAGGATATGAAGTCATCTTTGAAGGGTGTAACATGACGTGTTGCCCCGGAATCATACAGCTCGACGTGGGCTCCGTCATCTTCGGTCGCGCCGGCTGCCATACAGGCAGTTTCTTCCTCAAGAACCCAGTCGTCCAGAGGTGCGCACCCTAAGTCAAGATCCATGCACGCAACTTGTGCATGATCCTCGCGTTCGTCTTCGGCTGTCAACACAAGGGGGCCAGGCTCCGCACATACATCTGGTGCGTGAGTCTCTTCTTCTTCAGCCAACCAAAAGCCGTCCCCTTCGAAGTCTGTGATAACATTTGCCGATCCGACAGGTTTGTTGTCCTGCTTCGCGGGTGTGTTCGGGGTTGAGGCGCTTGCCTCCCCCTCTTTCTTGGGAGATCGACACTCGCAGGCCCAATGTCCAGGCTTGCCGCAGTTGTGGCATTTGCCCTTGCGACGCCTCTTCTTGCCGCCTTCGGAGTTGGTGGCTGCAAGGCCTCATCGGTGTGTCCGTCCTTTTTGTTACTCCCCTGATTTTGCTGATTTCGGTTACGTCGATTTTTCATTCGCTCCGCCTCCTCGCAAATATGGTCAATGAGGATGTCAGTGTCAATCGAGGTGGCGCCGTGAGCCAAGCGAGCGGAGGTCATGATTCCAGCAGCAAATTTCGCCAGATCTTCGGGGATACCACGGAGCACGGTGCGTTG
This sequence comes from Russula brevipes, assembly GCA_022496215.1. Taxonomy (NCBI): domain Eukaryota; kingdom Fungi; phylum Basidiomycota; class Agaricomycetes; order Russulales; family Russulaceae; genus Russula; species Russula brevipes. The sequence goes on along the minus strand of WTXF01000070.1, from coordinate 160,614 downwards.
GTAGTCTCTATTGGTTATCTGGACGCCCACAGCCGCTAATTCTTCCTTCTTGTACCTCAGGTCGGTAAGGAAGGTCCGAACGTCGCCTCCCTTGGGGCACTTCATCTCCAAGAATGTTTGCTCGAGGTCGTTCTGGGCATACACGCTCTTAGCAGTGTATTCCTCGGAGACACGGTACCAGCAGGCATGAGCGGTCGGGAGCGAAGCAAGTTGGAGCATGGTGGTATCGGGAAGGCGTTGGAACAGGAGGTAAGACGCAGTCATGTCCTCGTATTCCCACTTAGTGATCTCCTCCGCCTCAGCCTCTGTGATGTTTTTAGGATCCTTGGGAGTAGGGCAAGGGTTTGTCCCGTTGAAGAATCCCCATCTGCGCATCACCAACATGGCGCCCTTGAATCGCAAGGAGAATGTGGCCCAGTTGGAGCCATCTGGTTCGAGGTGGGGAATGTTGGCAGGGAGATTTTCGAGGGAAGTAGGATGACTTGTCGGAGCAGCCGGGGTAGGCATAGATGAGCTGGAGCTTCCAGCAGCTTGGGCAGGGCCCATAACCTAAAGCACACTGGAATAGCCGGTGTGAGTTTGTGTGTGAGTGATGCGCACGGGAGTTGTCTGTGAGCAGACAACGACAGTATTCTCAGTGGACGCGCGCAGGCACGATAACTGAGGTGGCCAGTCTGCTAAGGTGTACCTATAAGTACCTGTACTGTAGCAACGAGGGTAGAAAGTATATGAGCTATTCAATATAAGCTAATTGAATCAGTAGCAAGGGATCTTAAGTAACTAATTAAGAGAGTCCGAAACACGGTAAGTAAACTGAGACGATCTGCGTCGTCATTTTCGTCCGACACTCCCCCTCATTTCGCGCGCAGTCCGAGACCTGCAGCGAAATGTTTCACCTTGACCGAGGGCAGCGCCTTGGTCAGCGCGTCGGCAACCATTTCGTCGGTGGGGCAGTAAACGAGCTTCAGAGAGCCCTGCTCGATCACCCACCGGATCCAATGGTACCGCACGTCGATGTGCTTCGTGCGTGCGTGGTACTGATGGTCGCGCGTGAGCGCGATAGCTGCCTGGTTGTCAGAGAAGAGGGTGGTCGCGTTTTTGAATGGGCCGAACACCTCGGAGAGTAGGCTGCGCAACCACAGCGCCTCCTTCATGCCGTGCGTGGCCGCGACGTATTCGCTCTCGGTTGTGGAGAGCGACACAATCTCTTGCCGCTTCGAAGACCACGATACGGCGCCGCCGTCGATGAGGAACGCGTAGCCCGTGATGGCGCGCCGATCTTCGGCCATGCTGCCGTCGGCGTCCGCATATCCCTCGAGGGTCCGCTTGGTCTCGCCGTACGAGATCCACAGGTCGCGCGTGCCAGCAAGATAGCGGTAGATCCGCTTAACTGCTTCCCAATGCGCAGGACCTGGGTTCGACGCGAACCGTGCGACGGTGGCGACGGCGAAGGCGATGTCGGGGCGCGTGGCGAGTGCAGCCCAATTCAGGGCGCCCACGGCCTCCCGATACGGCACGTCGCGCATGATCGCGAACTCGGCCGCGGACTTCGGCGCCTGGTCGGTGCTGAGGCGGACTTGAGTGTCCATGGGGGTGGAGAGCGGCTTGAGGCCATCGAGGTTGTAGCGGCGCAGGATAGAGTCGAGGTAGGCGCGCTGGGACAAGTGGATTGTCCGAGCGTCGCGGTCGCGCTTGATCTCGATGCCTAGCATCCAGTGGAGTGCCCCTAGGTCCGTGACTTCGACGTGCTTGCGGAGCCCCAGCAATAAACTCGTCTATGAGCTTCTGAGTGCTGGCTGCAATTGTGCAGTCGTCGACGTGGACTGCGACGATGGTGAGCACACCGTTTACGATGTCAATCTTGAAGAACACGGCCTGGTCGACTGCACACCGAAGGAAGCCAAGAGCTGTGAAGATTGCCACCAAGAACTGATACCAGCGGCGTCCAGCCTGCTTGAGGCCGTAGAGCGCCTTCAGGAGGCGCAACACGCGCTCGGCGGCTGCCGGGTCTTTGTAACCAGGTGGGTGCCGCATGTACAATACCTCGCCTGGGTTCAACACGCCATTGAGGTAGGCCCCCTTGATATCGACCTGGTGTAACAAAAGTCCAAGACGATTTGCCATAGCTATGATGACCCGGGAGGACGCTAGCTTTGCCACAGGTGCGTAAGTGTCGTCGTAATCGACACCACCTATCTGACTGAAGCCCTGGGCCACCAGCCTCGCCTTGTAGCGGGCAATGTTCCCCGCGGCGTCTTTCTTGGCCTTGAACACCCACTTGGAGCCGATAATATTCGCCCCTGGAGGGGCCTTCTCAAGCTTCCAGGTTCCGGCCTTCTTCAACGTCGCAAGTTCCTCCTCTATGGCTTTCTCCCAGAGAGGCCAGTCCAGTCTGCGCTTGGCCTCTGCGAGCGTCCGCGGTTCGATCGCCTCCGCATCGGCAGTTTCGGCTGCGAAGACGTACTCAAGGCCATGGAAGTCCTCGAGCAGCGAGGGGGCGCCGTCGATGGCGGTCCACACTCCCCCTACTTCCTCAGGGTGTTCCTCTGTGAAGGACCCCAGGAGTTTCAGGTCGGAAACGAGTGGCGGGTTGGCCGGACGATGTGATGCAACCCCTTCGCCCGCTTGGAGATCGCACACGATGCGCGAGGGCTTTCGGAGGTGTTGGGAGCGTCGTGGCTGGGTAGGTGGGTTATCAGTCGGCGTTACCTCGGCTGACTCTGACTCGCGTTCTGTAGTTTGCTCGGTCGGGGCTTGGGCAGATGGCTCGGGCACTGAGGAGCTGTCATCTTCTGTTGGAGGGTCGTCAAAGCGGCAGGGAGCTTGCTGCTAGCCGTTGGTATGTTCAATCCCTCCCCCTCGAGTGAAGCTGGCGACTTAAAGTAGACGTTTCTTTCAACAGTGACAATACCGGAGCCTGGCCAGTACACGCGATGCGCACGCGTGTCGGCGTCAAAGCCGAGCCATCGAGCGTCCCGTGCGCGGGGCTTGAGCTTCGAGCCGCTCGCGTCATGCACGAGCACTGGACAACCCCATGTGCGCAAACCCGAAAGGTCCGGAGGGCGGCCGTACAACGCTGCGTAGGGCGTCTTCCCATCAAGAGCATGCGTGGCCGTCCGGTTCTTCAGCCAGGTCGCGTGTCGCAACGCCTCGCCCCACAAGGACTCGGGGAGGGTGCTCGGGTGATTGAAGGCTCGCATGCGCTCCACCAAGGTGTGGTTCAGCCGCTCCGCGACACCATTGAGCTGGGGAGTGTGATGAGGGGTAAGTCGGCGGGCTGTCCCTGCGGCCGCGAGATGCTTATCGAACGCGCCGCTCAGATACTCTCCCCCTCGGTCCGAGCGCAGGACCTTGATCCCCTTGCAGTGCTGCTGAGTGAGGGCCCAGGCTTCGAAGGTTTTGTAAGCTCCGAGCGCCTCGTCTTTGCTTTTCAGGAGGAAGGTGAGGGTATAGCGGGTCGCGTCGTCTGTGAAGGTGATGAAGTACTTGCAGCCTTGCCTGGTGAGGACGTGTGATGGTCCCCAGACGTCGGTGTGTATCTCATCGCCGAAGTTCTGAGCGGGCGTGGCGATTCTGACAGATGCGATAGGGAGCCGGGTCGCCCGGGCATAAATGCAGGCGTCGCAAGCCGTCTCCTCGGAATTCGGGTCCAAGCTGACCCCAACGACCGCCCCGCTGTCCACAAGTCTTCGGGTGCTGGCGACGGCGATATGTCCCAGGCGGCGGTGCAGTTCCATGACACTGATGGGCTCCACCACGTTTGCGGATTCGGGTGAGTGAATCACCTTGTATAGTCGACGCGGCGTGCGCCTGACTTGCCCCACCAGTTCACCTCCAGGTGCCGAAAGACTGAGGCACCCACTGCCTATCTTCATCGTGTAGCCTTCCTCATCAAGAGCCCCAAGCGACACCAAGGTATAGGCGACTGCCGGCGCGTACAAGACATTCCTCAAGAGGAGCTTCGTGCTCTGTCCATTACAAGGCACGAGGGTCGCCAGCGTCCCGGTCCCGACAGCAGGGAAGCGCTGTTGGTTCGCGGTGTTCAAGAAAGTTGGTGGGCTCAAGGGTGAGTAGGATATGAAGTCATCTTTGAAGGGTGTAACATGACGCGTTGCCCCGGAATCATACAGCTCGACGTGGGCTCCGTCATCTTCGGTCGCGCCGGCTGCCATACAGGCAGTTTCTTCCTCAAGAACCCAGTCGTCCGGAGGTGCGCACCCTAAGTCAAGATCCATGCACGCAACTTGTGCATGATCCTCGCATTCGTCTTCGGCTGTCAACACAAGGGGGCCAGGCTCCGCACATACATCTGGTGCGTGAGTCTCTTCTTCTTCGGCCAACCAAAAGCCGTCCCCTTCGAAGTCTGTGATAACGTTTGCCGATCCGACAGGTTTGTTGTCCTGCTTCGCGGGTGTGTTCGGGGTTGAGGCGCTTGCCTCCCCCTCTTTCTTGGGAGATCGACACTGCGGGCCCAATGTCCAGGCTTGCCGCAGTTGTGGCATTTGCCCTTGCGACGCCTCTTCTTGCCGCCTTCGGAGTTGGTGGCTGCGAGGGCCTCATCGGTGTGTCCGTCCTTTTTGTTACTCCCCTGATTTTGCTGATTTCGGTTACATCGATTTTTCATTCGCTCCGCCTCCTCGCAAATATGGTCAATGAGGATGTCAGTGTCAATCGAGGTGGCGCCGTGAGCCAAGCGAGCGGAGGTCATGATTCCAGCAGCAAATTTCGCCAGATCTTCGGGGATACCACGGAGCACGGTGCGTTGGTAGTCTCTATTGGTTATCTGGACGCCTACGGCCGCTAATTCTTCCTTCTTGTACCTCAGGTCGGTAAGGAAGGTCCGAACGTCGCCTCCCTTGGGGCACTTCATCTCCAAGAATGTTTGCTCGAGGTCGTTCTGGGCATACACGCTCTTAGCAGTGTATTCCTCGGAGACACGGTACCAGCGGGCATGAGCGGTCGGGAGCGAAGCAAGTCGGAGCATGGTGGTATCGGGAAGGCGTTGGAACAGGAGGTAAGACGCAGTCATGTCCTCGTATTCCCACTTAGTGATCTCCTCCGCCTCAGCCTCTGTGATGTTTTTAGGATCCTTGGGAGTAGGGCAAGGGTTTGTCCCGTTGAAGAATCCCCATCTGCACATCACCAACATGGCGCCCTTGAATCGCAAGGAGAATGTGGCCCAGTTGGAGCCATCTGGTTCGAGGCGGGGAATGTTGGCAGGGAGATTTTCGAGGGAAGTAGGGTGACTTGTCGGAGGAGCAGCCGGGGTAGGCATAGATGAGCTGGAGCTTCCAGCAGCTTGGGCAGGGCCCATAACCTCAAGCAAGCTGGAATAGCCGGTGTGAGTTTGTGTGTGAGTGATGCGCGCGGGAGTTGTCTGTGAGCAGACAACGACAGTATTCTCAGTGGACGCGCGTGGGCACGATAACTATGTATATTACCTGTGAGCAGACAACGACAGTATTCTACTCATGGTAAGCTTTATGGAAGTCTAAGTGTAGTAAGTAATGCTCACCTCAGTGGACGCGCGCGGGCACGATAACTGAGGTGGCCAGTCTGCTAAGGTGTACCTATAAGTACCTGTACTGTAGCAACGAGGGTAGAAAGTATATGAGCTATTCAATATAAGCTAATTGAATCAGTAGCAAGGGATCTTAAGTAACTAATTAAGAGAGTCCGAAACACGGTAAGTAAACTGAGACGATCTGCATCGTCATTTTCGTCCGACAGCGTCCACATCACCTCCTAGACTCTGCCCACCCAGTTGCCCGCGCAGGCGTTCCTGCTCACTGCCCGCAGCATTCCGGTCTCCCCCCGCCCCGCCCACCTCGGTATTCATTTGCTCCAGTCCTCCCCTTGTATTCACACCCCCCCTCTATTCATGGTTTACCCCCACTCAATAGTTTTAATTGTGTAATTGTTACTTTACATGTTTTAATAAAAAGAACGACTTAGAAAAGACTTCGGCTGTTTGCACGTGATCAATTATCTAATCGGTCGACCTTCAATTTTTTTTTCGTTGCTTTAGCTTACTCATCATTAATTTTATTTACTGAGTATTAAAACAAGTACAAATAGCCCGGCAGTCACCGTTTGAAAGCCAAGCTGCCGGGTCGAAAACTTAAGTAATCAACCGCTGAAAGTATGCAACTACCACTGGCCGACATCAGGAAAATTACATAATACTTTACAACTTTTTTAACTTTTAAGCTTTATTAGGGGTGTTTCTAAAGTTAAAAAGTTGTAAAGTTGTAAAGTGACGTTCACAACCTACAGAAAGTCAAAAAGTTGAGAATGTCAATAAAGTTGAGAAAGTTTGTAAATTTTGCAGTAATAGATTAAGCGGAACAAATGAGTTCATGAGCATGGTAATCAACAAAATGGTTCAAAAAGTATAACTTAAAGGCGTCGAGAGCGTCAACATGACCAAAATCCTCAGGGAGAAAGCCTGATCCATACTGTGGCAAGAGGTGTGCTCCTCGAACAATTGTATCAAGATGGATTACCTCAAGTGATCGCTTCCCTCCCAAAACCTCTGGCTTAAGAACCCACATCCCGGTTGATGGATCAGGGGCTTCAGTTTCCGGAAGGAACCAGTTGACAAGAGCACATGGAAACTCCTCATGAAGCTTGGGGTCATAAAATGAAAAGAAGAGAAGGACGCGTGCCACCAGCATGCCCCCCAATACTTGGGTTTCCTCCGAGTCCATGTCATCGTCAGAAACCATGACAAATACTGTATCAAACCGATGACCCCCCTTCCATCGGGGATTTGCACGAATCCGCTCATGGTACATGCCACCAGCCCCACAAAGGTCACTTGGTGCATAGAAAGATGCAACAGCTGAATGAAATATGGTGATCCTGGATGAAAATTCAGGGAGACACAGAGGGAAATCCTCATAAGCAGGATGTCGTCGTGCATAGACAAATTGCCGAAGGGCTGTCGGAAAGCCAGGTTGTTTGATGAAAGCAGCAAGAGCATCTAGCGTATTTGGATAGCTTCGTTCTAAGAAATATTGGTGAGAAATGGATGGATGCGAGTCAGACGTGATGTACTCACCGGGTGTCAATGCCAGTGTAACCTGGGCAAGGGTTTTGGGACCAGGAAGTGGGCCACCACTGTCATCGCCATCACAGTCGCCATCATCGCTGATATTCTCGTCAACATTTGGGGTGCCATATGGAAGGACCGGAGGCAAAGTGCCTGTGACAACCGCCAAAGCATACTGAGATGGTGTACCTTCAAGCATCCCACGGTTACGGAAGACCCGACGCAACGCTGAAAGTTTGTCCAACCTGGATATCGTTGTCACCATCTGCGGCAGTGCATTAAAATGGCTAGAACGTCTCCAAGGCTCTTTCACAGCCGTAATGTGTTTGCGTTCAGTTATTGATGAGCAGATGCCATTGGGAGATGCAAACAGCTCAATTTTCGAAATATAATGAAGTAGCGCATGTTGTCGGGGGAGAGAAATCGATGACCGGGCACCAGTCTCGATAAAGATACTCTTAAGGTCTTGGAATTGTTTTTGGTGTTGCTCAAACTCCTCAAGATTTGACGAAGTTATCGCATTGCGACGGGCAATATAACAGCACTCTATAAAGGCCGCTATGCATCCCACCATCTCTTCAGGAACTAAGCCTTTGATGGCGGCAAGATAAACCTATAATATAAGACCTCGTCAGGAGAGTTTATCACTATCGACAGATCACCAACCTTCATCAGTGCTTTTGAATCATCACCCGTCCATTGTGAGAAATCACGACCATCAGGGAAGCGTTGTAAGCCAGGGAAAGCAGGTACAGCAGAGACACTGCACAAATTTTCGTAATGCTTAGTTGACACAAGGTGATAAGAATAAAATAGCACCCACCGACGGTCAATCTCTTGAATATAATGTAATGCCCTGGCTTTTCCATGCGTCGTAATCAAGTATTCTTCAACCCAAGGAACGAGATGGTCCTTGAAAACCCCTTGTATTAATTGATGAAGTAGGTCCGGTGCTAAAAGCCTATGGATATCCGCTCGTGGAAAGTGAGACATGAAGGGCTGACAAAGTTTCAGTAGTGTGAATGAGAGCGTGATTGAGAACTTACCACGACATCATCACGGACACCGTAATTGTCCCAAATTATCCCAGGATCGAATTTCCGAATAAGGAACTCAGTTTTTTTGTACGAGCGTTGATTAGCATGTAGATCATCCAAGTTATCGGGAGTGGCTTCGCATCTGAGAAAGAGGTTCAGGTGTATTCATAACATGTGAAAAATGAACTCACACGGGACACCAATATTGGACGATGGCCGCTAGCCAGACTTGCTCCTGGTAATCCGCTATATATGGACCAAGAGAGAAAATGACATGCCGAAAATGACCATCTGGACAGCGTGCAACCTCTGGCATGGTCATGGATGGCTTTAACGACGAGAAAATGCGTGTCAAACTTGAATGGTAGAGTCGGCGACTGAAGGTCTGAAAGTCAGCCCGCTTCCGGTGTTTTCTACTGGCTATAGCTCATCATTAGTGTATAGTTCATGATGGTAAAAATTAGTGTCATACTTTTCGGAATAGGAAGAAGAGCAACTGGCTCCATCCCCAAAGGATGCGAGCGTCGCATTGTATTGTCAATATTTCCTGCACCAGCATAGACCGGATGAAATTCTTGGTGCCCTGTGCCAGCAGACACAGTCGTTTTATCACTTCCAGCGATGATCGGAACAAGCATTGATCCTCGGGCTGATGGATTGTCACGAATAATATCACTCTAACACAAAATGAGTGGATAAAGAATTTGGATAAATGACGACGCTTACCGCTTCTTCCCAAGCCCAAGATCCAGACATCAGGTTTGACCATACACGATCCCGCTTTGCGTTGAATTGCATGTAAGGAGCATAGTTAAAATGGTCTTGGAAGTCAGGCGACGCAATCTGGTTGAGTAATACAATGTGTGGATCACGGAAGCAGAGTGAGTATGTTTCGAGCATCCATTTCGGCGGTTTTCCAGCTGGTAAAGGCCCAGTATATCGAAATTTGACCGTCGTCCATGGTGCTGGACCCTCTTTGATGGAGTCGATGGTCGCATACATTTCCCGTGCATTTCTCCAAGGAATATTACCAGCGTCTCCGCCAGCAAGAAGGGTTGACGCAAGCCAGTGATCTAATGCTCGATTGATCTGGGCCTCAGAGCTCTGGAGCTCCGTAAAATGGTAATCTGCAAACTCGAACGCAAGGCGGTCTGGAAAAGGATTCCATGGGTTCGATGGTGTTGCATCTGCAGGAATTCGTGGAGGTGGCAGGGACCCAGGGGGCAATGTATTCCCATTCTCGTCGCAAGGGACTGCTAAAGAGCAGAGTGAGCACACAAATGGGATGTTTGATAGTAAACAAAAATACCATTTAAATCCGGATGTGTAACAACCGTGAACGAATTCAGCCACGTCCTTTTTTCTTTAGCAGATAGGATTTTCCGATGCTTCAGTTTGATGTGTTTGCTAAGACCACGGTACGTGGGACAGGTCTCTCCGCAGAAGGCACAGTGCTGAGACATTGTGAGAGGGCAGGCAAGCAAGACGGAGGGTGAGTGAGAGGGTGTGCGCAAGTGGGAGGGAAGGCGAGCAGGGGGTGGGCGAGTGAGAAGGGAGGACAGACAAACAGGAGGGCAGGCGAGCAAGGTGGGTGGGCAGGCAAGCGAGATGGAGGGCGAGCAAGAGGGTGTGGGCAAGCGAGAGGGCGGACAAGCAGGGTGGGCGAGTGAGACGGAGGGCAAGCAAGTTGACCTTCTAGGGCTTGCGACGAGCGGTTTCAGATTCGCAGCGTTCTTCCTTTTGGGAGACTCCGGCGTCTGAGGAGAGGGAGCCGTAATCCCAGGAGTCGTTGCTTGTCGAGTAGGAGTAGATGCAGTTAGGGTGAGTGGCGGTGTTGGGGTAGAAATCCCTGTGGTGGTTGTGGTGGGACGGCGAGTGAGAGGATGGGACGGCGAGTGAGAGGATGGGACGGCGAGTGAGAGGGTGGGACGGCGAGTGAGAGAGTGGGACAGCGAGTGGAAGGGTGGGTGGGCGAGTAGGAGGGCGGGCGAGTAGGAGGGTGAGCAAGTGAGAGGGAGGACGAGAGGGAGGGCGAGCGAGATGGAGGGCGAGCAAGAGGACAGGCAAGCGAGAGCGTGTGGGGCAAACGAGAGGGCGGACGAGCAGGGCGGGCAAGTGAGAGGTAGGGGTGGTATTTCAAGACTATTGACCTTCTAGGGCTCGCAACGAGCCTGCGGTTTCGGATTCGCGGCGTTCTTCCCTTTAGGAGACTTCGGCGTCTGAGGAGAGGAAGCCGTAATACCAGGAGTCGTTGCTTGTGGAGTAGGTGGGGAGACCCAGCTGCAGGGGCTGGTGGCACGGACTGAGGGACAGGCTGGGAAAATGGCGCGGGTGTGACTACAGAAGGTGGCTGTGGTGGGACGGCGAGTGAGAGGGTGGGATGGCGAGTGGAAGGGTGGGTGGGCGAGTAGGAGGGCGGGCGAGTAGGAGGGTGAGCAAGTGAGAGGGAGGGCGAGAGGGAGGGCGAGTAAGAGGACGGGCAAGCGAGAGCGTGTGGGCAAACGAGAGGGCGGACGAGCAGGGCGGGCAAGTGAGAGGTAGGGGTGGTATTTCAAGACTATTGACCTTCTAGGGCTCGCAACGAGCCTGCGGTTTCGGATTCGCGGCGTTCTTCCCTTTAGGAGACTTCGGCGTCTGAGGAGAGGGAGCCGTAATCCCAGGAGTCGTTGCTTGTCGAGTAGGAGTAGATGCAGTTAGGGTGAGTGGCGGTGTTGGGGTAGAAATCCCTGTGGTGGTTGTGGTGGGACGGCGAGTGAGAGGATGGGACGGCGAGTGAGAGGATGGGACGGCGAGTGAGAGGGTGGGACGGCGAGTGAGAGAGTGGGACAGCGAGTGGAAGGGTGGGTGGGCGAGTAGGAGGGCGGGCGAGTAGGAGGGTGAGCAAGTGAGAGGGAGGACGAGAGGGAGGGCGAGCGAGATGGAGGGCGAGCAAGAGGACAGGCAAGCGAGAGCGTGTGGGGCAAACGAGAGGGCGGACGAGCAGGGCGGGCAAGTGAGAGGTAGGGGTGGTATTTCAAGACTATTGACCTTCTAGGGCTCGCAACGAGCCTGCGGTTTCGGATCGCGGCGTTCTTCCCTTTGGGAGACTTCGGCGTCTGAGGAGAGGGAGCCGTAATACCAGGAGCCGTTGCTTGTGAAGTAGGTGGGGAGACCCAGCTGCAGGGGCTGGTGGCACGGACTGGGGGACAGGCTGGGAAAATGGCGCGGGTGTGACTACAGAAGGTGGCTGTGGTGGGACGGTGAGTGAGAAGGCGGGACGGCGAGTGAAAGGGTGGGTGGGCGAGTAGGAGGGCGGGCGAGTAGGAGGGTAAGCAAGTGAGAGGGAGGGCGAGAGGGAGGGCGAGCGAGATGGAGGGTAAGCAAGAGGACGGGCAAGTGAGAGCGTGTGGGCAAACGAGAGGGCCCGGGCGGACGAGCAGGGCGGGCAAGTGAGAGGGAGGGGTGGTATTTCAGACTATTGACCTTCTAGGGCTCGCAACGAGCCTGCGGTTTCGGATCGCGGCGTTCTTCCCTTTGGGAGACTTCGGCGTCTGAGGAGAGGGAGCCGTAATACCAGGAGCGTTGCTTGTGAGTAGGTGGGGAGACCCAGCTGCAGGGGCTGGTGGCACGGACTGAGGGACAGGCTGGGAAAATGGCGCGGGTGTGACTACAGAAGGTGGCTGTGGTGGGACGGGAGTGAGAAGGGGGATGGCGAGTGGAAGGGTGGGTGGGCGAGTAGGAGGGCGGGCGAGTAGGAGGGTGAGCAAGTGAGAGGGAGGGCGAGAGGGAGGGCGAGTAAGAGGACGGGCAAGCGAGAGCGTGTGGGCAAACGAGAGGGCGGACGAGCAGGGCGGGCAAGTGAGAGGTAGGGGTGGTATTTCAAGACTATTGACCTTCTAGGGCTCGCAACGAGCCTGCGGTTTCGGATTCGCGGCGTTCTTCCCTTTAGGAGACTTCGGCGTCTGAGGAGAGGGAGCCGTAATCCCAGGAGTCGTTGCTTGTCGAGTAGGAGTAGATGCAGTTAGGGTGAGTGGCGGTGTTGGGGTAGAAATCCCTGTGGTGGTTGTGGTGGGACGGCGAGTGAGAGGATGGGACGGCGAGTGAGAGGATGGGACGGCGAGTGAGAGGGTGGGACGGCGAGTGAGAGAGTGGGACAGCGAGTGGAAGGGTGGGTGGGCGAGTAGGAGGGCGGGCGAGTAGGAGGGTGAGCAAGTGAGAGGGAGGACGAGAGGGAGGGCGAGCGAGATGGAGGGCGAGCAAGAGGACAGGCAAGCGAGAGCGTGTGGGGCAAACGAGAGGGCGGACGAGCAGGGCGGGCAAGTGAGAGGTAGGGGTGGTATTTCAAGACTATTGACCTTCTAGGGCTCGCAACGAGCCTGCGGTTTCGGATCGCGGCGTTCTTCCCTTTGGGAGACTTCGGCGTCTGAGGAGAGGGAGCCGTAATACCAGGAGCCGTTGCTTGTGAAGTAGGTGGGGAGACCCAGCTGCAGGGGCTGGTGGCACGGACTGGGGGACAGGCTGGGAAAATGGCGCGGGTGTGACTACAGAAGGTGGCTGTGGTGGGACGGTGAGTGAGAAGGCGGGACGGCGAGTGAAAGGGTGGGTGGGCGAGTAGGAGGGCGGGCGAGTAGGAGGGTAAGCAAGTGAGAGGGAGGGCGAGAGGGAGGGCAAGCGAGATGGAGGGTAAGCAAGAGGACGGGCAAGTGAGAGCGTGTGGGCAAACGAGAGGGCCCGGGCGGACGAGCAGGGCGGGCAAGTGAGAGGGAGGGGTGGTATTTCAGACTATTGACCTTCTAGGGCTTGCAACGAGCCTGCGGTTTCGGATTCGCGGCGTTCTTCCCTTTAGGAGACTTCGGCGTCTGAGAGGAAGCCGTAATACCAGGAGTCGTTGCTTGTGGAGTAGGTGAAGAGACCCAGCTGCAGGGCTGGTGGCACGGACTGGGGGACAGGCTGAGAAAATGGCGCGGGTGTGACTACAGAAGGTGGCTGTGGCGGGGCAGGCAAGTGAGAGGGAGGGCGAGAGACGTGCGAGCGGGATGCGATACGGACTGGAAGACAAGGGAAACGCACGGTGGCATAGCGCACGAAAGATGAGAGAAAAAGTCACACAGAAGTGTTAGAGAAGTGCACGCCGGCACTGAAAACAGAGATTGCAATTGACGGATGGGGACACAAAATAGCGAGTGCATAGCCATAGAGGGGGTCAATGAGATCCAGTGATCTTGACGCGGGTCGGTGACTGTTCGCGTGGCGGATGGCATCGCGGCGACTAAGGTCACGGAAGTTTAGCATTAACAAATACACAAAAGGGTAGGGGCACACCTGAGAGGAGGGAGTGAAACGTTGCAGAGGCACCAAGGGAAAAGCCAGAAAAGGTATGGACGGCGGTGACAAGGTTGAGCCAATACTAGTAGGTTATGAGAGTTTACGTGCTTCGACCAATTGCAAGCTCCAGATTGAATGGCTAGTTGTTGACGCCGGCGACGGCGAGGTGTCAGTACGATCGATGATGAGGACGATGGGCGGCCACGGCATTCTTGAAGCGGCTCGATTGAAGGTAAAATGAAGGGAATAACCGCAGGGAAATGAAAAAAGTATTGAAACGAGCATCGACTGGCATTTGCGGGCGAGACAGGGAGGAACACATTGAGAAGGGTAGCTTTGAGAGGTCTTGGTGCGCTCCTCAGCATCGTCTTGCTCTTGCCGCTGCTGACAATTGCTGACAAGTCAATCGCTTGTGATGGGCGCTTCGGCGACCCAAACCAAACAAATATTTTGCCACGCACGTCGTGCCTGTGCCCAGGTTGTCCCGAACGGCCTACATCCACGAGGTCAATCGCTCCGCTCACCTGTTCACTCCTACAATGCCAGCTACTCGCTCCCGTGCTACTACTAAGGCCAATCAAAAACAGTCTTCTCCAAAAGCTCCTAAAGGGGGAGATGTTGAGTAAGTACCAACCCGTCATACTGCGGAGAACGACGCTGAAAATGTTATTACATATAGTGCTGCAAAGAAGCGAAACATCAGTGATGCTGCCAGTGATTCTGAGGGTGCAACACCAACTGAAAAGTCCCAAGGGAGAGGTACTAGCCGACGGCAGCGGCGAAGGCTCTCTGCCTCACCTATTCCTCCTCCTGAAGGACAACGCAAACGAACCAATGAGCGCCCAGGCCTTATTGGGAAAAAAAGACGACGCACCCAACAGGAAGTTGCTGCAGAACGAGCTGAAAAAGAGGCCAAAGCCAAAGCTGACGCTGCAGCCAAAGTTGATGCGGTCGCTGGACTTGCCGACATGGAGCTGGATCAGGGACAAGAGGAAAACTTGCGGCGTCAACGTGTTCTACGGTACCAGCCAAGTGTGCTTGGTGCCACAGCTGATAGTAGCGGCGAAGACTTTGACTGGGCCTCTGCGGATAATGCGAAGGAAACAGATGAGACCGACAGTGACAGTGATGGTGGTGGCTCGAAATCCTCAGTCGACAGTGCTGTGGTGAAGAAAACAAAAGTAAGCACAAAACACAAACGTCCGGATAAGTTGGATAACTAACCACACTTCAACAGGGAAAGAAACCCAAGAGGGAGCTGCTTACCCAAGTCGCTCGGCAGAAGAATGCAGTGCGGTCAAAGAAGGGCGGTGTAAACAAACGGTAAGTGTGGTAATGATTTTCTGATGACGACGGCTCACCACCATTTGTCAGCAACGCTATGCCATTGCCACTCGCAAGCGGATTAAAGGCCAACTGGAAGAATCAAGCGAAACTTGCTCACCCCCAGGATGGGCTTGTACATGGTGGGCTAACCGATGACCACGCATTGTCTGCTCGTCCTGAGTTTCACAAGCGAAAACTTGGGACGGTTACCGAGGTAAGTGTGTGTTGGTAACGCAGCCCTCGTCTAATGAATCTCATTATAGATCGTTGGGGTGGTGTCTACTAGTAATGATAGTGACACCGATATGCAAGCAATCCAAACAAAGCCTGGCCAGGGAAGCAAGGTAAATACTCGCTGCTGTTGGGCACATCTCGTTCTGACCTGGTTGATAGATCCCACGTGATGGTGCCCCAACCTATCCCCGACGTGCCACCGCCACCACCACCGCTGGACGTCCCAAGGCATCCATCGTTCCAAAGGCTAGCAGCCGTGCTAATACTCCAAAACCTGACACTTCACCATCAGTCCTCATTGTCCAAATTGGTGCGGCAAAAAGAATCTCCGACTTGCCCCCGTATCTCAGCAATTCACTGTCAATAAAGCAATTTCGGGCGACTTGTTATCATGGGTGGATGACCTCTGATGACCCCTTCGATGGCTTTTCCTTGGAAGCTGAACATTTCCTCAACATTGTTCGTGACTCGTTTAGTGAAGTGTTTCCGAATATCGAATATGTGCCCCATTGCAAAGATATTTTCATCGGACCGTACGTTGTAATAATTGCTCTCTTTCTGTCGTTCCTTACCCAATCTTGAAAAGGTCTATGATAACATCCAAACTCATCGGTCCAACATTGCTCGTCATGCGATTGAGACGGTCACAACCTATATCTCTGAACTATCGAAGGCTGAGACTAAGGTATGGGTGACCCAGACTTGTGCAGCTCGCTTGGGTGAGTTGGTCTATGCGGAGCCGTGCCCATCTGGATATAGCCTGGTGAAAGGAGCGAAAAATTTCAAGGTGAGTCATAAATTTTGTGGCAATTGTGATACTAATGCCGGATTTACTCTTCCTCCAGAAACCGAAAGGCTTGCTTATGACGCCATTTGTAATCAGCCTTGTCAAGCCCTTCCTCAAATATGTGGACCAATCTCTTGTTGATTATGGCCATCCATGTGGGCTTATTGCGCTGGTCCTTGTCGCTGTAAGTCCTGTTTTGTTCCTACTCTCCCTGGGCCATACACTCAAAGATGCAGTTGGAGCGTGCTGTCCGGGCATATGAAACCGGAAAATTCGAGGCTCCAGGGTCATTCAATTCGAACTACAAGGCCCTACTTACTGAATACCTTGAAAGCATGAACACGTTCAAGAAATGGGATGAGTTCTACGAAGCATGTGACTTTGCTCGCAAAGGTCTTGATTCCTATGGTGGAGGTCTTGCTGCGGACGTGTCTCAAACTGACATTGGACGAAGGGCTCTTAATTTCAGTAGCAGCCCCAGCCCCAGCCCGTAAATTTCTGATGTAAAATAAATAAAAGTTGATGAGATTGACTGACGGAACTTTCTGACTTTTTGGAACTTTATGGACTTTTACATGACTTTCTCAACTTTGTCAGCTTTATGTAGATTTTTGTGTCGTGACTTTATTAGAAACAGAGTCCGTCTAAATGACTTTTGGCTTTTTGGCTTTTTTGGGTTTATAAAGACTTTATAAAGTTCAAAAAGGAAAGTGTATTTTTCCTGATGGAGTACGGCGCGTTCAGCCGGACACGGACCGTTTGGGTCTTTCACTCGCTCTGCTTCTTGGCACTCGAAACGGTCGCGATGCATGTCCTAGAAGGTCTTTCTTTGTACGGAATCTCTGTCGTGTAGCGTCTAGTTATCTCTCTCTTTCTCCCGGGATGATGGCAGTATCCGAAAGTGAGTCCGGTCTGTCACAGTTCCATCTCAGTACGGTCGTTTTTGTTTTCTGCCAGTAATGCAGTAGTTCTATCCTGTGCGCCCGTTGCCGTATTCACTCACACAAGTCTGCCTGCCCTCTTGGATATAACTGGGCCGCGTTCCATTGGTCCCATGCCATGTGACCATACCCGCTAATTCGTACACTTATTCCGTGCGTTCTCTCGGATTTGCCCGATGGGCCTGACTCTAACATATTCAAAGTAGGATGGTCGGTACAAACTGCACCGAACATGTCCCAGCACTTACGTCACATGACAGGTTCACTTGAGGCAAAGGACTTGGATTCGGGCAATTGACATCCTTTAGATGAAGGTATATGAATGTGAAGGCTGTGGGGGAACGTCTATATATTTTGTGCTTGGATCCCATAGACGGTCTCCCCGGGTGGTACATACTCTTCTTACTTCTGGGTTCCAAGTGTCAGTTTGCGTGATGGAAATACCACCTCGACATGACGCACGGACATCTCAACATGGTATGCCTGGTCGTGGTTCCATGCTATCCAGAATTCATCGTCGTTCAGCACATGGGGTCGGACGCCCAGTAGAAGTATTGCTCCCGCCTCTCCAAGTAATTTCGTAGGCTCGGTAAGAAGTTGTCTCAATGGGTCTCGAACGCAGGTCATCATCTGGGATCCATAGAAGGTTCCAGCCTGGAGGGAAGCCAGAACCGTGTCGGTAAAAGAGGGCGTCAAAAGTACAGAGGTACCGATCGGGACTCTAGATGGTGCATGTGTAGATAACTGTGTCAATCACAAAACAAAACTCATTAATGCTTTGACTTTGTGTCGTAAGTACTTCGGCGAATTTCACTCTGAGCATCATCATTGTATATCTGGAGCCTGGAGGCATAAAGCAGGGAGATGAGCAAACATTGCGTAAACGCACGGACATGCCTAGCTATTTATCGAAGAAAGAAAGAAAGAAAGAAGTGGCTAATGGCCTATTGGGCATAGAGGCGTAGAGACGCGAAGTTGTGGTTGTGTTATTCCAGGGTCTCACATGACTGACTTTAATTTGTAATAGAATTATTGTTTGTCGGGCCGGGCCGAACAGCGTGTCGCTACTCAGCCGGCACCCTTGCCAGCACCGGCCCCCTATTTGTATTCCCCACCGGTGGCCCCCACCATCCCTCGACAACGAAATTGTGAAATTGAACACTGTGGACCGGACCGCCTGGCGACATTGAGAGATGGTGCACGAGGAGGAAAGAGGCGCGTTGTTACATGGCCAGAACGTGTTGGGCGTGCAATTCGGAGTATTTCGGGAAATGCTCCGGTACTGCCCATTAAGGGATTTGAAATATAGGCACATATATATATATTAGCCGAGCCCCACACTAGGGGCAAGAGCGAGTTGAGGACGCCTCCACCCCCTTCTCTCTGCTGTTCAGACACTTCTCTCAGTCCTATCGAATATATTCTAAAAGTACGTGTTAGTGCACGTTAATGTCCGATGCAATGGCTAGTGAGCGCTAGTGAGCTCTGGCCGGACATCGGTCACGGTGGCCGGTGGCGCTTCACTTTGCTTTGTTTCCCCGATCACACCTGCCTCCCGCTCCGTTTTTGCACACCTGTCTGAGCATTTCACGACCATAACAGACCACAGGGGAGTGCACGGTGAATTCCGCCGCAAGATATACGCTGGCACGATCACGGGTTGCGAGTTGCACAAGTAACCGCAGCTGACGCTACAGCAATGTGCCAGAATTTGAACCTCAACACACTCTGTTCGCTGCTTGGGGGTAGCCTTCAATCCAGGTCGACCCGAACTGCTCCCAAAAAAGAGCTCATCATGGGGCGCATCGCTGAGCGCCATCCGAGTCATGCCCAGAATACATCATCCATTTCCTTATCATCGACGCACAGTGACACCACTGCCCGTTTCCTCCACGAGAGGTGCGAATATGCCCCCCTATACGTCTACGCTTTGGCTGATGCTCTAGCCCCTCTTAACCATGTTCTCTGACGTACTATTGACCCGCCTCGAATCCCTCTCGATCGATCCACCGTACGAACATCCAGCGCGCACCCAGTGACGCTCGCGCCGATTTCCGTTCTGCCGCCCGAGGTTCTCGCACGGATATTTCACCTCGTGTCGCTCGCCGAGTCGTCCCGGCTCGGCATGGGGATCTTGAGATGGACCAGTATCACGCACGTGTGTCGTCACTGGCGGCAGGTAGCGCTAGACGACTCGTCGCTCTGGGCGAGGATCTCGGGCTGGAGGGTGAACACCACATGGATCGCCGAGACGCTCGCACGCGCACGGAACGCGCCGCTGGCAATTGACCTGTTCGAGATGCCGAATGCGGAGACACTGTCCATGTTCGCCGCGCACTTCGCGCATACACACGAGTTCCGCCTCCGCGGCCTGGTCACGCCTCACTTCTTTGATGACAACATCCGGGAGATTTGCAGTCTAGAGGCTCCTGCCTTGGAACATTTTGAGCTTGACGCCGACAATGACTCCCCTGTCACCTTTTTCAGGGCGCCGTTGTTCAATGGGATGGCCCCGAAACTTCGGACGTTCTCCCTCTCCCAAATCTACGTTCCTTGGTCATTGATTCCTTGTGGCCAGTTATCACAATTGAAAATTTCCCTCTTCTGTGAGGGGGAGCCTATTGCTGACGGGCCCTCATTTGGCGATTTAAAATCGTTGATCGATCTCCTGATCAATTGTCCGGTGTTGGAGATTCTGGACCTTGAATCCTGCTTACCCCAGAGTATCACCAGACCCTCGCATGTACAAGCAATCCATTTGCCTCGCCTTTCACATCTGTCCCTTCGTGATTCAAGTTCACGTGTTGCGAACCTGTTAGAAATTCTCAGGCTACCTTCCTCTACAACACTTCGCATGCGCTGTACCTACGAGAATACAGCTACGAATAATGACCGTCATCTACTTCCTCTCGTCTCAGCGCACTTCCACGACCCCGCCTCCGTCGAAATAAAGAGCTTCACGGTTACCTTGGACCACGTGGAGTCTTTGATAAGCTTCGCCGCGTATACTTACCTCCCTACATTGACAACCCACCCCTCCAATGTCTTTGAGGGTGATCTGAACGGCGGCGCGGCGCTTGTTCTGTCATTCAACAAAGCCTTCGAGGCCGAGGCGGACATTCTTGGCCAAGTATGCAATATGCTACCGATTTCAAACATCGAATTTCTATCCATCTGCGCTCCCAACATGGTCCGATATGTTAATTGGGGCGATCTCTTTCAACGCTGTGCGAAGCTCACCACAATCGAGGCCAATGGGCACGGAGCAAGTGTCCTTCTGGAGGAATTCACTCCTCCGAAACCCAAGAAAGCGCCGCCCGGCGAGAACGGGAGAAAGAGGAAGCTCGACGACAGAGGGGTCCCAGTGCCGGCGTCCAGCAGCCATATAGCCACTGCGGGCACGCCCGTGCCCATTTTCCCAAAGTTGACGTCCTTATTGTTGAGGAATCTCAAGTTTTTCGAACCCGCGCACCGCCCTGGCGCCCTTTATGAAGTCCTCTCGACCATGCTACAACAGCGAAAGGCGTTCAAGGTCCCTCTGAAGATGCTCAGAATCGATGACTGCTTCATCGCCACCAACCGTGCAAACGCTCTGGGAGAGCTCGTCCCGGAATTTGTCCAGCATGGGTGCAAAGCCACCTCCCTCGATCAATTTGACAACTTTGGAGACCTCTCGGAAGTCAGCACTGAAGATCAATGGACAATAGAGGAGTGGGAAAAGTATTGTCACTATTGCGATGGGTGGTGAGTACCGGTGAGTGACCATCCCTCCACCACTGGCTTAGTACAGTTGTGTTCAGCCAAATATGGACGGTTTGGGTCTTTTACTCGCTCTGCTTCTTGGCACTCGAAACAGTCGCGCTGCATGTCCTAGAAGGCCTTTTTTTGGAGTTGAATGTACAATATCAGCTGGTGCTTTATTTATTTATTTTGCAGACATCCACCGCCCGCCCAGCAATGAAGTACAGTCAAATCTCTCTTAAGTCATAGCTCTGAAATGGCATACTCTCTCATATGCCATACATCCATGTTCCACTACCACCACCACCACCACCACCACCACATGGTAGGCTGAGAAACCATTCTACACAGTCATCCCACTCAGTAAGTCATATCCTGGGGTGTCCTTGGAAGGGGTATGACTTGAGAGAGATTTGACTGTAGTTCTATCCTGTGTGCCCATTGCCGTATCCACCCACGCAAGTTTGCTTTCCCTCTTGGATATTACTGGCGCGTTCCATCAGTCCCGTGCTATGAGTTCATGCCCACCAATTCGCAAACTTAGTCCGTATATTCCGTTCTCTCGGATTTTCCCAATGCCCTATGAGCCTGGGCTAGGGAGCTTCTCTTGGCCGAGTCAGACCCCTTGACCTGAGCGGCGCTTACTTCATACGACAGCTTCACTTGAGGCAAAGGACTTTTGAAGGAGTTGATGTCCTGTAGATGAAGATAGGCGAATCTGGGGGCCCTTAGGGAAAGCCTATATATTTCGTGCTCGGATCGCACAGACGTTTTCCCCAGACGGTGCTATACATACTCTTCTGTGCTTCTGGGTTCGAAGCGTCAGTTTGCGCGATAGATGTACCATCTCGACGGACATCTCAACATGGTGCGCCTGATCGTGGTTTCATGCTATCCAGGGTCAATCATCGCTCAGCCCATGGACCGCCGTGACGCCCTAATGGAAGTATTGCTACTCCAAGTAAGTATTTCGTATGCTCGGTGAGAAAATAAATGGCTTTCCACTTGGCGTAGGTGTGTAGAGACGCAAAGTTGTGTTCTATGCCAGAGTCAATCTCACTCACTGCACAGATGGGCCCATGCAGACAGCACAGTATCATTTGTTTGATGTTGTGCGGTGAGTAACAGAATTCTTGTTTATCGGGGGCCGAACAGCGGTGTACTACAGTAGTTACTGTTCCAGCTCAGCCGGCACCGGCCCCCGTTTGTATTCCCCACCGGTGATCCCTTCAACGGCCTCAACAACGAAATTGCTGAACACTGTGAACCGGACCTGGGAGGTCTCCTTCTACCACTCCGAGTCATAACCACGATGGTTGATCCGAACGATGTTGGTGCAGACGCACCTTTGTCTTCCTCCAAAATGATACGCACAAATACATCCAGGCTCCCACTGAAGGTAAGGTGCCAGTCCCGACAGTGATCTCTGAGGTGGAGTGTGGTGACATTGAAAGATGGTGCATTGGGACGATAGAGGCACGTTACATGGCCAGTGTTAGTGAAGTTAATGTCCGGCTAGTGAGCGCTAGTGAGCGGGTGAGCGCGATGAGCGCTAGTGAGCTCTGGCCGGACATAGAGCATATAGGAGCATAGAGTCGGTCACAGTGGCGCTCCACTTTGCTCTGTTTCCCTGATCACACCGGATCACGCCTGCCTCCCGCTTCGTTTGCACACCTGTCTGAGCATTTCACAACAACATCAGGACACAGGAGAAACACTTTCAAACCAGAATACACACTGGCACGACCACGGGTCACGCTGTGTTGCGAGTTCTCGCACAAGTAACCACGGCTGCAGCTACAGAAAAGTGCCACAATTTGGACTTCTACACATTCTGTTCGCTGCTCCGAGGTAGCTTTCAATCCATGTCGACTCGAACCGCTCTCAACAAAGAGTTCATCACGAGGCGCGTCGCTGAGCGCCATCCGGGTCATGCCCAGAACACATCCATTTCTTTATCATCAACGCACAGTGACACCACTGCCCGTTTCCTCCACAAGAGGTGCGAATATGCACTGTATGTATATGCTTTGGCTGATGCTCTGGCCCCTCTTAAGCGAGGTGCAAGGGTCCATGTCCTCTGACGTACTATTGACCCGCCTCGAATCCCTCTCGAATCAAGTCCGGTCCATCGTACGAACGCCCAGCACGCGCGCCGTGGCGCGCTCCACAGTCGATAGAGGAATAGACGCTGCAGTGCTTCTCACCTACGCTCTGCTCACGCACCGCAACACGCTCGCGGCGCCGGTTTCCGTTCTGCCGCCCGAGGTACTCGCACGGATATTTCACCTCGTCGCGCTCGCCGATGCCGAGTCGTCCCGGCAAAAAATGGGGAACTTGAGATGGATCGGTATCACGCACGTGTGTCGCCACTGGCGGTAGGTCGCGCTAGACGACTCGTCGCTCTGGGCGAGGATCTCAGGCTCGATGGCGAAAGCCACATGGGTCTGTGAGATGCTCGCACGCGCGCGGAACGCGCCGCTGTCAATTGACCTGTTCGTGAAGCCGGATGCGGAGACACTGTCCATGTTCACCGCACACTTCGCGCATACACACGTGTTCCGCCTCCGCGGCGTGGTCGCAGCCTACTTTAAACACAACATCCGGAAGATTTGCAGTCTAGAGGCTCCTGCCTTGGAACATTTTGAGCTTGGCACCGACATCGACTCCTCTGTCACCTCTCTTAGGGCTCCATTTTTCAATGGGATGGCCCCGAAACTTCGGACGTTCTCCCTCTCCCAAATTCGCGTTCCTTGGTCATTCATTCCTCGTGGCCAGTTATCACAATTGAAAATCACCCTCATCGCCAGGGATCCTATTGCCGACGGACCTTCATTTGGCGAATCAAAATCATTGATCGATCTCCTGATCAATTGTCCGGTGTTGGAGATTCTGGTCCTTGAATCCTGCTTACCCCAGAGTATCACACGACCCTCACATGTACAAGCAGTCCATCTTCCTTGCCTCTCACATCTGTCCCTTCGTGGGGCAAGTTCACGTGTTGCGAACTTGCTGGAAATTCTCAAGCTACCTCCCTCTACAACACTTCGCATCCGTTGTACCTCCGAGAATACGGCCACGAATAACGGCCACCTACTTCCTCTCGTCTCGGCGCACTTCCACGACCCCGCCTCCGTCGAAATAAAGAGCTTCAAGGTTATCTCGGACTACGAGCCGCGCTTGATAACCTTCACCGCGTTTACTTACCTCCCTACATTAACAACCCACCCCTCCTATGTGTTTGAAGGTGATCTGAACGGCGGCGCTGCGCTTACTCTGTCATTCCACCCGCCCTTCGATGACGAGGTGGACATTCTTGGCCAAGTATGCAGCATGCTACCGATTTCAAACATCGAATTTCTATTTATCCGCGCTCAGGCTCCCGAAATGGACCCAAATCTCAACTGGGGCGAGCTCTTTCAACGCTGTGCTAAGCTCACCACGATCGAGGCCAATGGGCAGGGGGCAAGCCGCCTTCTGAAGGAACTCGCACCTCCGAAACCCGAGAAAGCGCCGTCCAGCGAGGAAGGGAGAAAAAGGAAGCTCGACAACAGAGCGGTCCCAGCGCCGGCGTCCAGCAGCCAAACTGCCACTGCGGACATACCTGTGCCCATTTTCCCCAAGCTGACGTCCTTAATTTTAAAGAATCTAGACTTTTCGGAATCCGCGCACCACCGTGACGTCCTTTATGGCGTCCTCTCGACCATGCTCCGACGGCGAATGGCATGCGAGGTCCCCCTGAAGATGCTCAGAATGGATCACTGCTTCATCACCGCCGACCGTGCGGACGCTCTGGGAGCGCTCGTCCCGGAATTTGTCGAGCACGGGTACGACTCGGAAACCACGTTTGGTGACTCTGACGACTTTGACGCCTTCGAGGACCTCTCGGACTTCAGCGCTAGTACTGAAGATAGATGGGGAGACTAATTTGTCGGTTTCACACAAGCCGAGTGGGGGTGGTGGGAAAACTATTCAGATTGGGAGTGAGTGACCACTGGCATCCCCCCACCATTGGCCAAGTACGGCGGGTTCAGCCGAATACGGACCGTTTGGGTCTTTTACTCGCTCTGCTTCTTGGCACTCGGACGGTCGCGATGCATGTCCTGGGGTCTTTCTTTGTAATTGAATGTACGATATCAGTTGGTGCTGTTTTCTTTCTTTTGCAGACATCCACCGCCCACTGGCACCAAGGCGGATGTACGCAATCTCTGCCGTGTAGCATTTAGTTGTTTCTCTATTGGGCATAGAGGCATAGAGACGCGAAGTTGTGGTTGTGTTATTCCAGGGTCTCACTCCACAGATGACTATGGCGGTGACTTTGTAATAGAATTATTGTTTGTCGGGCCGGGCCGAACAGCGGTGTCGTTACTCAGCCGGCCCCCGATTTGTATTCCCCACCGGTGGCCCCCACCATCCCTCAACAACGAAATTGTGAAATTGAACACTGTGGACCGGACCGCCTGCCAGTGGCGACATTGAGAGATGGTGCACGAGGAGGAAAGAGGCGCGTTGTTACATGGCCAGATGCAACGGCTAGTAGTGAGCTCTGGCCGGACATCAGTGCATCAGTCGGTGTGGCCGGTGGCGCTTCACTTTGCTTTGTTTCCCCGATCACACCTGCCTCCCGCTCCGTTTTTGCACACCTGCTGTCTGAGCATTTCACGACCACAACAAACCACAGGGGAGTGCGCGGTGAATTCCGCCGCAAGATATACACTGGCACGACCACGGGTTTTGCACAAGTAACCGCAGCTGCAGCTACAGCAAAGTGCCAGAATTTGAACCTCAACACACTCTGTTCGCTGCTTCGAGGTAGCCTTCAATCCATGTCCATGTCGACCCGAACTGCTCCCAACAAAGAGCTCATCATGGGGCGCGTCGCTGAGTGCCATCCGAATCATGCCCAGAATACATCATCCATTTCTTTATCATCGACGCACAGTGACACCACTGTCCGTTTCCTCCACGAGAGGTGCGAATACGCCCAATACGTGTCTGCTTTGGCTGATACTCTGGTCCCTCTTAAGCGACGTGCAAGGGACCATGTTCTATGACGTACTATTGGCCACGTCGAATCCCTCTCGAATCGAGTCCGATCCACCGTACGAACACCCAGCACGCGCGCAGTGGCGCTCTCCACAGTCGATAGAGGAATAGACGCCGCAATGCTTCTCGCTCGCGCTCTGCTCACGCGCCGCAACACGCTCGCGCCGATTTCCGTTCTGCCGCCGAGGTGCTCGCACGGATATTTCACCTCGTCGCGCTCGCCGAGTCGTCCCGGCCCGGAATGGGGAGCTTGAGATGGATCGGTATCACGCACGTGTGTCGTCACTGGCGGCAGGTCGCGTTAGACGACTCGTCGCTCTGGCGAGGATCTCGGCTGGAGGGTGAACACCACATGGATCGCCGAGACGCTCGCACGCGCACGGAACGCACCGCTGGCAATTGACCTGTTCGGGGCGTGGAATGCGGAGACACTGTCCATGTTCGCCGCGCACTTCGCGCATACACATGAGTTCCGCCTCCGCGGCCTGGTCACGCCTCAATCTTTGATGACAACATCCGGGAGATTTGCAGTCTAGAGGCTCCTGCCTTGGAACATTTTGAGCTTGACGCCGACAATGACTCCCCTGTCACCTTTTTCAGGGCGCCGTTGTTCAATGGGATGGCCCCGAAACTTCGGACGTTCTCCCTCTCCCAAATCTACGTTCCTTGGTCATTTATTCCTTGTGGCCAGTTATCACAATTGAGAATCGCCCTCTTCTGTGAGGTGGAGCCTATTGCTGACGGGCCCTCATTTGGCGATTCAAAATCGTTGATCGATCTCCTGATCAATTGTCCGTTGTTGGAGATTCTGGTCCTTGAATCCTGCTTACCCCAGAGTATCACACCACCCTCGCATATACAAGCAATCCATTTGCCTCGCCTCTCATATCTGTCCCTTCATGATTCAAGTTCACGTGTTGCGAACCTGTTGGAAATTCTCAGCTACCTTCCTCTACAACACTTCGCATGGGTTGTACCTACGAGAATACGGCCACGAATAATGACCCTCATCTACTTCCTCTCGTCTCAGCGCACTTCCGCGACCCCGCCTCCGTCGAAATAAAGAGCTTCACGGTTACCTTGAACCACGTGGAGTCTTTGATAAGCTTCGCCGCGTATACTTACCTCCCTACATCAACAACCCACCCCTCCAATGTCTTTGAGGGTGATCTGAACGGCGGCGCGGCGCTTACTCTGTCATTCAATGAAGCCTTCGAGGCCGAGGCGGACATTCTTGGCCAAGTATGCAGTATACTACCGATTTCAAACATCGAATTTCTATCCATCCGCGCTCCCAACATGGTCCGATATGTTAATTGGGGCGATCTCTTTCAACGCTGTGCGAAGCTCACCACGGTCGAGGCCAATGGGCACGGGCAAGTGTCCTTCTGAGGAATTCGCTCGTCCGAAACCCAGAAAGCGCGGCCCGGCGAGAACGGGAGAAAGAGGAAGCTCGACGACAGAGGGGTCCCAGCGCCGGCGTCCAGCAGCCATATAGCCACTGCGGGCACGCCCGTGCCCATTTTCCCAAAGCTGACGTCCTTGTTGTTGAAGAATGTCGAGTTTTTCGAACCCGCGCACCGCCCTGGCGCCCTTTATGAAGTCCTCTCGACCATGCTACAACGGCGAAAGGCGTTCAAGGTCCCCCTGAAGATGCTCAGAATCGATGACTGCTTCATCGCCACCAACCGTGCGAACGCTTTGGGAGAGCTCGTCCCGGAATTTGTCCAGCATGGGTGCCAACCCACCATCGTCGATAACTTTGACAACTTTGGAGAAGTCTTGGAAGTCAGCCCTAGAGATCGATGGACACTAGCGGAGTGGGAGTGGTGGGAAAACATTGCGATGGGTGGTGAGTGACCATCCCTCCGCCACTGGCTTAGGACAGCGCGTTCAGCCGAATACGGACCGTTTGGGTCTTTTACTCGCTCTGCTTCTTGCCACTCGAAACAGTCGCGCTGCATGTCCTAGAAGGCCTATTTTTGGAGTCGAATGTATAATATCAGCTGGTGCTTTTTTATTTATTTTGCGGACATCCACCGCCCGCCCAGCAATGCAGTACAAGTCAAATCTCTAGCTCTGAAATGGCATACCCTCTCATATGTCATACATCCATGTTCTACCACCACCACATGGTAGGCTGAGAAACCATTCTACACAGTTATCCCCCTCAGTAAGTCATACCCTGGGGTGTCCTCGGAAGGGGTATGACTTGAGAGAGATTTGACTGTAGTTCTATCCTGTGTGCCCGTTGCCGTATCCACCCACGCAAGTTTGCCTTCCCTCTTGGATATTGCTGGGCCGCGTTCCATCAGTCCCGTGCTATGAGTTCATGCCCACCAATTCGCAAACTTAGTCCGTACATTCCCTTCTCTCGGATTTGCCCTATGAGCCCGGGCTAGGGAGCTTCTCTTGGCCGAGTCAGACCCCTTGACCTGAGCGGCGCTTACTTCATACGACAGCTTTACTTGAGGAAAAGGACTTTTGAAGTAATAAAGTTGATGTCCTGTAGATGAAGATAGGCGAATCTGGAGGCTCTAGGGAAAGCCTATATATTTCGTGTTCGGATCGCATAGACGTTCTCCCCAGACGGTGCTATACATACTCTTCTGTGCTTCTGGATTCAAAGCGTCAGTTTGCGCGATAGACGTACCATCTCGACGTGACGCGCGGACATCTCAACATGGTGCGCCTGATCGTGATTTCATGCTATCCAGGGTCAATCATCGCTCAGCCCATGGACCGCCGTGACGCCCTAATAGAAGTATTGCTACTCCAATAAAGTATTTCGTATGCTCAGTGAGAAATTTGGCTCAATAAGTCCCAAATGCACGCATTGGCACGGACATGCCTAGCCATTTATCAAAGAAAATAAATGGCCTTCCATTTGGCGTAGGTGTGTAGAGACGTGAAGTTGTGTTCTATGCCAGAGTCAATCTCACTCGCCGCACAGATGGGCCCATGGCCCCATGCAGACAGTATCACTTGTTTGATGTCGCCATGCCTTCGGCGGTCAGTTTGGTAACAGACTTATTGTTTATCGGGCCGGGCCGAACAGCGGAGTAGTCACTCCTCCGGCTCAGCCGGCACCGGCCCCCGATTTGTATTCCCCACCGGTGATCCCCTTCCCTCAACGGCCTCAACCTTGCTTCGCTTTGCTCTGTTTCCCCGATCACACCTGCCTCCCGCTCCGTTTTGCACACACTTGTCTGAACATTTCACAACAACAACAGGCCACAGGGGAGATTATCGAACCGGAACGCGGTCACGACCACGGGTCACACTGTATTGCGAGTTGCTGCACAAGTAACCGCGGCTGCAGCTACAGCAAAGTGCGAAAATTTGAACTCCTATACATTCTGTTCTCTGCTTTAAAGTAGCTTTCAATCCATATCGACCCGAACTGCTCCCAACAAAGAGCTCATCATGACGCGCGTCGCTGAGCGCCATCCGAGTCATGCCCAGAACACATCATCCATCTCTTTATCATCGACGCACAGTGACACCACTGCCCGTTTCCTCCACGAGGGGTGCGAATAGCGAATACGCCCTATTATGTATATGCTTTGGCTGATGCTCTAGCCCCTCTTAAGCGACGTGGTGGAAAACAGGGGGAGTACAGTAAAACCCCTACCGGTAATCATCTTATTATCTACATTTTCAATCGCGTTAAGTCCGGCCGTTACTATCGCACATACACGCCATTTCTTCACGCGTTCCCCTTTATTTCTCTTGTTCCAGCTCCTCTTTATTACTCCACTTAGTACTCGTAAAAATAGCTTGAACTCCTAAATAAACTTAGTATAGATTGTACCAGTAAACTACAGCAATCTTCATCGGTTTTGCCCCTTCTACCTCTCGTGTTTAACCAACCCGCGCTCTTCCCCTCTTCTCTATCCTCGTCGACCTTCTTCTCTTAAATAACTCCGTTGACGCGCCTTGACTGACTTCACGACGTGCAAGGGACCATGTCCTCTAATGTACTATTGACACGCCTCGAATCCCTCTCGAATCAAATCCGATCCATCGTACGAACGCCCAGCACGCGCGCAGTGGCGCTCTCCACAGCCGATAGAGGAATAGATGCTGCAATGCTTCTCACTCGCGCCCTGCTCACGCACCGCAACACGCTCGCGCCGATTTCCATCCTGCCGCCCGAGGTGCTCGCACGGATATTTCACCTCGTCGCGCTCGCCATGTCATCCCGGCCCAAAACGGAGATATTCTTGAGATGGATCAGTGTCACGCATGTGTGTCGTCACTGGCGGCAGGTCGCGCTAGACGACTCGTCGCTCTGGGCGAGGATCTCCGGCCGGTTGGCGAAACCCACATGGATCTCCGAGACGCTCGCACGCGCGCGGAACGCACCTCTGGCAATTAACCTGTTCGTAGCGCCAAATGCGGAGACAATGTCCATGTTCACCGCACACTTCGCGCACACACACGAGTTCCGCCTCCGCGGCCTGGTCGCGCCCCACAATGATGACAACATCCGGGAGATTTGCGGTCTAGAGGCTCCTTCCTTGAAACATTTTGAGCTTGCCGCCGACATCGACTCCCCTTTCACATTTCTCAGGGCGCCGTTTTTCAATGGGATGGCCCCGAATCTTCGGACGTTCTCCCTCTCCCAAATCCGTGTTCCTTGGTCATCTATTCCTCGTGGCCAGTTATCACAATTGAAACTCACCCTCTTCGGTAGGAGTACTACTGACCGGCCCTCATTTAGTGACTCAAAATCGGTGATCGATCTCCTGATCAATTGTCCGGTGTTGGAGATTCTGGTCCTTGAATCCTGCTTACCCCAGAGTATCACACCACCCTCGCATGTCCAAGCAATCCATCTTCCTCGCCTCTCACATCTGTCCCTTCGTGGGGCAAGTTCACGTGTTGCGAACTTGTTGGGAATTCTCAAGCTACCTCCCTCTACAACACTTCGCGTGCATTGTACCTCCGAGAATACGGCTACGAATGTTGATCATCTACTTCCCCTCGTCTCAGCGCACTTCCACGACTCCGCCTCGCTCGAAATAAAGAGCTTCGAGGTTGCCTCGGGCTGCGCGCCGCGCTGGATAACCTTCACCGCGTTTACTTACCTCCCTACATTGACAACCCACCCCTCGTATGTCTTTGAACGTGATCTGAACGGCGGCGCTGGCGCCTGCGCTTGAAATTCATTCCACGTACTCTTCCAGGCCAATGTGGACATTTTTGGCCAAGTATGCAGTATGCTACCGATTTTAAACATCGAATTTCTATCCATCAGCGCTCTCAACATGGACCGATCTGTTGATTGGGGCGATCTCTTTCAACGCTGTGTGAAGCTCAGCACGATCGAGGCCGATGGGCACGGGGCAAGCAGACTTCTGAAAGAACTCGCACCTCCGAAACCCAAGAAAGCGGCGCGCGGCGGGAAAGGGAGAAAAGGGAAGCTCAATGACAGAGGGGTCCCAGCGCCGGCGTCCAGTAGCCATACTGCCACCGCGGACATGCCTGTGCCTATTTTCCCAAAGCTGACCTCCCTACTTTTAAAGGACCAGGACCTTTGCGAACCCGCGCACGGCCGTGGCGCACTTGATGACGCCCTCTCGACCATGCTCCGACGGCGAAGGGCGTGTATGGTCCCTCTGAAGATGCTCAGAATTGAGGACTGTTTCATCACCACCAAACGTGCGAATGCTCTGGGAAAGCTCGTGCCGGAATTTGTCCAGCACGGGAACAAGTTGGATAGCTCCTCGCTCGATGAATCTGACGACTTTGACGACCCCTCAGACGTCGGCACTAATACTGAAGATAGTCGGGGAGACTAATTTGTCGGTTTCACTGGCACACAAAGCCGAGTGGGAGTGATGGGAGAAGTATTCAGATAGGTAGTGAATGACCACCCCCCACCACCAGCTTAGTACAGCGCGTTCAGCTGAATACGGACCGTTTGCCAGGTCTTTTACTCGCTTTGCTTCTTGGTACTCGAAACGTCGCGATGCATGTCCTGGACGATCTTTCTTTGGAATCGAATGTACGATATTAGTTGGTGTTTGTTTTTCTTTTGCAGACACCCCCCGTTGCCATATCCACTCACGCAAGTTTGCCTGCCCTCTTGGATATTACTGGGACGCGTTCCATTGGTCCCATGCTATGAGTTCATGCCCACTAATTCGCACACTTAGTCATTGCGTCCTCTCGAATTTTCCCTATGGGCCTGGGCTAGGGAGTTGACCTGTCAGACCTGAGCGGCGCTTACTTCATACGACAGCTTCACTTGAGGCAAAGGACTTTTGAAGTAAGGGAGTTGATGCATTGATGCCTTGTACATGAAGATAGGAGGCGAATGTGGAGGCTCGAGGGAAAGTCATATATTCCATGCTCGGATCGCAGAGACGTTCTCCCCAGACGGTAATGTAGGCCCTTTAAGTTGTTACAAGGACGCTATTTTATCAGCTGTAAACAGTAATGTGGGTCGTAAAGTACAATGAAAGAAATACAACGCACAAACGAGCATGATAGTGGCGCATGCCGGGAGCGGGGGGGTGCTCATCCAAGGACGCTGCCCCGCTTGCGACGCGACAGCACCAAAAAACTTTGTACAATACAGGTGCAGGTGCAGGCTGCTGCCAGTGATCACCGGATCACCGGTCGGGTCAAATCGCTCAACGCGTGTATCCGTGGTAGCGATGAGGGCTCCCACACCAAGAGAACAGAAAGGGTAATCGTGGTAGCTTTCCCGAATACATTGGAGTATCGCAATTAGGCAGGTATCAGACGTGTGTGTGCGTACAGTGTATCATGAAAGAATCGAACGTAAAAATATAAAGTTTAACCCAATCATGAAGATCGAAACGGCCCATGCACCTATCCCTCTCTCTTATCTTGCGCGGCGCGCGCACGACGACGTGTATCGCGCGGCCGAGTGATGCGTGTAATGTGCATGGCTCTCTTAACAAGGCACCCGCGACCAGACTCGACTCACCAGAAACGATTCTTCTCCCAGGGGACGCCCTGCGCCGCACGCAGCATGACAACGTTAGACGTCAAGCTCGAAAACTAAACCCGGAGGGATATCAGCCATCAGCGCTCTGAAAAATAGCAGCCTCGCAATTCAGCCCCCCAAAAAGGCCCACGTACCCCGTTCCCAACGAAAACTTCTGCCCGCTGCGCAACGGCCATGTCCATCGCCTGCGAGTTATGCCGTTGCTCCTTTGTCAGGTTCAAGTCCCGGCTCGTCCCAATGTGCACCCACGGGTCCAAGCCCTCCCTCCGCGCGTCATCTTGCAGCGCATCCTTCAGCTCCTCCAGCCATTCGCGCCGCCCATTCGTAAGCACGTACGCGCGAGAGAGCCGCGTCGTCGACAGGAGCGAGGCCCGCACCTCGCGCACCCGCGCAACGATCTGCTCAACGTCGGGAAAGCAGTGTGCGCGGTATTGCAGCTGCTTTTCTGCCTCGTCCGATGAGGGGAAGAACCTGTCTGGCAGATCGGGAAATTCGTTGAAGCCCATGAAGTGCGAGTCCCAGCCGGTGAGACTGACACAGTGGTCAATGTAGTCTCCGCGACGAATGTGCAGCGCAAGCAGGCCTGAAAGGGGTTTGAGGTTGGAAGACGGCATAAGGGAAGCAGGGGTGACGGAAGAGAGGGCGGGATGAATGGCCCGCGCGTTTTCTCGAAGGGCGGCAATGATGAGCAGTGACCAGGAAAAGTGAGTCAAGACTGGCGATGTCACGAGGGAAGGCCATATGTCGAGCAGTCTTGTCGAGTTACCGAATAGCCTTGTTGGTTTCACAGAGCGAATCAGAACCAAAATCGGGGATGAGGAGTAGGACGAGTGAGAGCGCACATATAATCGAAGATCTGGCCCGAAAACTCCTTGATCTCTATACAGCGATCGTCGGTCTGCTCAAGCTTGTGAAGCCAGGCCCGCACGATGGTAGCAGCTGAAGCATTCACCGGTAGCGCACGGTCGACCTCTTGGCGATCGATGATAGTAAGATTCGGGCAAACTTGGTTGAAAAACTCGGGTATAACCGCAGGCGAGCCGCCGGTGGATGATGGAAATGGGTCCCCGGCGATAGGGCCTAAAATGGAAGGAGGATAAAATGCGGGTACGGAAGTATGCGAGGGGAGCGGGGCGCACCAGAGAGCAGCGAAGTCAGGGGGACTCGCGCAGGGATCGGGTTGTCATTAAAATGGGAGAAGTCGCCAGAGGTCTTTGCCCAAGTGTAATTTTCAAACACGTAACTGGAAGGTCAAACGGGTCCGCATGGTGAGGTGACGGGCGGAACCAAATATGGGAAGGGGCACACATTCGTTTGGCGAGGTATGCGAGATGGGCATTGAAGAGCATCTCCTGCAGCGCGTTGCCAAAACCAAGACCTGTGCCATAAGTGTGAGTATCGGGACTAGCTTTGGCGCGGCGCGACTGCGCAAAACGAGCCAGTTCCGAACCGTCACCCACCATTGAGCTGGTTCGCAAAGCGAATGTAGCGGCCGTCCCTTCCTTGTGGGTAGGGCAGGTCAGGGTTGTGTTGTGGGAGCCGCTTTTCGCGATCGTGCCATTCGTAGAAGCGCGGTGGGTTGTTGCCACCTTCTGGTCTCGGAAGATCGCGCAAAAGGACGAGGAGGTCGTCCGAGGGAGAGGCGAAATAGTGGAGACAATATAGGAGGGCGAGGGAGGCGAGGATGACTAGGCCGACGAAGAAGCCGCGTATACGACGAGGGACGATGGCATGTTGACGAAATGGACTGCAGAGCTGCTTTTGCTTTTCGAGAGAGACGGGGCCAGGCAGGATCTGCCCTATCGAGTGCAGCATTTGGCCTTCCCTTGCGGGTCAGCGTGGTGTTGGTGAAGCCCCGTGGTGCGAAAGTTCAACGTCGTACGCCCCGAAACTCTATGACGCCCACTCCCACGCCGCGCATGATCCGTTGCGCCAAGGGATCCGCAGCGCTTATCCTCGACGATCCTGGCTGGCTGGCTGGGGCTCCCACGTGCTGTCGTGTGTTGCACCCAAATTTGACGGCTCCGTGGGCCGGGCCGGCGGGCACCGTTTCGTATCGTTGAGGCGACGGCAGACAGCGGAACAGGCATGGGTCGATGCGAAGAGGATAGAACAGCTCAAGATGAGAAGTTGCGATGGTCAGAAATCCTTCACGGGCGTAATCATCTGGTTTTTATATGCAAGAGATACCCACAAGGCCTGGGTTGCCCGGGGCCGGGCGTGCCGAAAGGTGGGCAGACGGTGACGGTCCTGAAGGTGATCTCTGAGGTGGAGGGTGGCGACATTGAGAGATGCCGTGGTGCATTGGGACGATAGAGGCGCGTCGTTAGTTACATGGCTAGTGTTGGTGCACGTTAATGTCCACTGCAACGGCTATGACGCTAGTGAGCGGCTGAGCGCTAGTGAGCTCTGGCCGGACATAGTTCAGTCACTCACTTTGCTGTGTTTCCCCGACCACTCCTTCCTCCCGCTCCGTTTGCACACCTGTCTGAGCATTTCACAACAACAGGCCACAAGGGAGAGACGCTATCGAACCAGAGCGCGGTGAATTCCGCCGCGAGATCCACACTGGCACGACCACGGGTTGCGAGTTGCACAAGTAACCGCGGCTGCAGCTACAGCAAAGTGCGAGAATTTGAACTTATACACGTTCTGTTCGCTGCTTAGAGGCAGCATTCAATCCAGGTCGACCCGAACCCCTCCCAACAAAAAGCTCATCATGGGGCGCGTCGCTGAGCGCCATCCGAGTCATGCCCAGAACACATCATCTTTTTCTTCATCATCGACGCACAGTGACACCACTGCCCGTTTCCTCTACGAGAGGTGCGAATACGCCCTATACGTGTGTGTTTTGGCTGATACTCTGGCCGCTCTTAAGCGACGTGCAAGGGACCATGTTCTATGACGTGCTATTGGCCCACCTCGAATCCCTCTCAAATCGACTCCGATCCACCGTACGAACACCCAGCACACGCGCCGTGGCGCTTTCCACAGTCGATAGAGGAATAGACGCTGCAATGCTTCTCACTCGCGCTCTGCTCACGCGCCGCAACACGCTCGCGCCGGTCTCCGTTCTGCCGGCCGAGGTGCTCGCACGGATATTTCACCTCGTCGCGCTCGCCGAGTCGTCCCGTCCCGGAATGGGGAGCTTGAGATGGATCGGTATCACGCACGTGTGTCATCACTGGCGCCAGGTCGCGTTAGACGACTCGTCGCTCTGGGCGAGGATTTCGGGCTGGTCGGCGAAAACCACATGGATCTCCGAGACGCTCGCACGCGCGCGGAACGCGCCGCTGGCAATTGACCTATTCGAGACGTGGAATGCGGAGATACTGGCCATGTTCTCCGCGCACTTCGCGCATACACGCGAGTTCAGCCTCCGCGGCCTGGTCACGCCTCACTTCTTCGATGACAACATCCGGGAGATTTGCAGTCTAGAGGCTCCTGCCTTGGAACATTTTGAGCTTGACGCCGACATCGACTTCCCTGTCACCTTTTTCAGGGCACCGTTGTTCAATGGGATGGCCCCGAAACTTCGGACGTTCTCCCTCTCCCAAATACGCGTTCCCTGGTCATTTATTCCTCGTGGTCAGTTATCACAATTGAAAATCAGCCTCTTCGATGAGGAGTCTATTGCTGACCGACCTTCTCTTGGCGATTCAAAATCGTTGATCGATCTCCTGATCAATTGTCCGGTGTTGGAGATTCTGGTCCTTGAATCCTGCTTACCCCAGAGTATCACACGACCCTCGCATGTACAAGCCATCCATTTGCCGCGCCTCTCACATCTGTCCCTTCGTGATTCAAGTTCACGTGTTGCGAACTTGTTGGAAATTCTCAAGCTACCTTCCTCTACAACACTTCGCATGCGTTGTACCTGTACCTACGAGAATACGGCCACGAATAATGACCGTCATCTACTTTCTCTGGTCTCAGCGCACTTCCACGACCCCGCCTCCATCGAAATACAGAGCTTCACGGTGACCTTGAACTACGTGGAGTCTTTGATAAACTTCGCCGCGTATACTTACCTCCCTACATTGACAACCCACCCCTCCTATATCTTCGAAGGTAATCTGAACGGCGGCGCGGCGCTTGCTTTGTCATTCAACGCACCCTTCGACGAGGTGGACATCCTTGGCCAAGTATGCAGTATGCTACCGATTTCAACCATCGAATTTTTATCCATCCGAGCTCCCCACAAGGTCCCATCTGTTAACTGGGGCGATCTCTTTCAACGCTGTGCGAAGCTCACCACGATCGAGGTCAATGGGTACGGGGCAAGCGTCCTTCTGAAGGAACTCGCTCCCCCGGAACCCAAGAAAGTGCCGCCCGGCGAGAAATCGAGAAAGAGGAAGCTCGACGACAGAGGGGTCCCGGTCCCGGTGCCGGCGTCCAGCAGCCATACTGTCACTGCGGACACGCCCGTGCCCATTTTCCCAAAGCTGACGTCCTTATTTTTAACGAACCTTGAGTTTTGCGAACCCGCGCACCTCCCTGGCACCCTTTATGATGTCCTCTCGACCATGCTCCGACGGCGAAGTGCGTTCAAGGTCCCCCTGAAGATGCTCAGAATCGATGACTGCTCCATCGCCACCAAACGTGCGAACGCTCTGGGAGAGCTCGTCCCAGAATTTGTCCAGCACGGGTGCGAAGCCTCCGTGCTCAATCAATTTGACAACTTTGGAGACCTCTCGGACGTCAGCATTCAAGATCGATGGGAAGCCAGTATCACACAAGCGGAGTGGGAGTGGTGGGAAACCTAATCAGATGGGTGGTGAGTGACCATCCCCCCACCACTGGCTTAGAACAGCGCGTTCAGCCGAATACGGACCGTTTGGGTCTTTTTACTCGCTCTGCTTCTTGGCACTCGAAACGGTCGCGATGCATGTCCTAGAAGGCCAGAAGGTCTTTCTTTGGAATCGAATATACGATATCAGCTAGTGCTTTTTTTTTTCTTTTACAGACATCCACCGCCCGCCCAGCAATGCAGTACAGTCAAATCTCTCTTAAGTCATAGCTCTTGGCATACTCTCTCATATGTCATACACCCATGTTCCACCACCACCACCGCCACCACCACCACATGGTAGGCTGAGAAGCCATTCTACACAGTCATACCCCTCAGTAAGTCATACCCTGGGGTGTCCTCGGAAGGGGTATGACTTAAGAGAGAATTGACTGTAGTTCTATCCTGTGTGCCCGTTGCCGCATCCACCCACGCAAGTTTACCTTCCCTCTTGGGTATTACTGGGCCGCGTTCCATCGGTCCCGTGCTATGAGTTCATGCCCACCAATTTGCACACTTAGTCCATACATTCCATTCTCTCGGATTTGCCCTATGAGCCTGGGCTAGGGAGCTTCTCTTGGCCGAGTCAGACCCCTTGACCTGAGCGACGCTTACTTCACACGACAGCTTCACTTGAGGCAAAGGACTTTTGAAGTAAGGGAGTTGATGTCCTGTAGATGAAGATAGGCGAATCTGGAGGCTCTAGGGAAAGCCTATATATTTCGTGCTCGGATCGCATAGACGTTCTCCCCAGACGGTACTGTACATACTCTTCTCTGCTTCTGGGTTAGAAGCGTCAGTTTGCGCGATAGATGTACCATCGAGGCGTCATGCGCGGTGGTCGTGGTTTTATCCTATCCAAGATTAATCGTCGCTGAGCCCATGGACGCCCTAATAGAGGTGTTGCTACTCTCCAGGGAAGTATTGTCGTACGCTCGGTGGGAAATTTGTCTCAACAAGTTTCGAACGTAGGTTATCATCTGGGGATCTACAGAACCTGAAAAATAGGTTCCAGCCTGGACGGAAACCGAGAACTGTGGTCGGCAAAAGAGGGCGTCAAAAGTACAGAGGTACCAAACGAGTGATAGCTGTGTCACGAAACCAAATTCATCGATGCTTTGATTTTGGATCGTGAAATTTTTCACGAATTTTACTCAGGCTCTGACCATCATCATATATCTGAAGGGTCATGAAGCAAGGAGATGAACAGTGCGTACACGCACGGACATGCCTAGCCATTTATCAAAGAAAATAAATGGCCTTCCATCGGACGTAGGCTACTTAGGGGCGTAGAGACGCGAAGTTGTGTTCTATGCCAGAGTCAATCTCACTCGCCGCACAGATGGGCCCATGCAGACAGTATCACTTGTTTGATGTTGCCATGCCTTCGGCGGTGAGTTTGGTAACAGAATTATTGTTTATCGGGCCGGGCCGAACAGCGGAGTAGTTCACTAAACCGGAGCGCGGTCACGACCACGAGTCACGGTGTGTTGTCCAGAACACATCCATTTCTTCATCATCGACCCACAGTGACACCACTGCCCGTTTCCTCCACGAGAGGTGCGAATACGCCGTATATGTATATACTTTTGCTGATGCTCTGGCCCCTCTTAAGCGACGTGCAAGGGACCATGTCCTCTGAAGTACTATTGACCCGCCTCGAATCCCTCTCGAATCGAATCCGATCTATCGTACGAACTCCCAGCACGCGCGCAGTGGCACTCTCCACAGTCGATAGAGGAATAGATGCTGCAATGCTTCTCACTCGCGCTCTGCTCACGCACCGCAACACGCTCGCGCCGGTCTCCGTTCTGCCGGCCGAGGTGCTCGCACGGATATTTCACCTCGTCGCGCTCGCCGAGTCGTCCCGGCCCAGAATGGGGAGCTTGAGATGGATCAGTGTCACGCATGTGTGTCGTCACTGGCGCCAGGTCGCGCTAGACGACTCGTCGCTCTGGGCGAGGATCTCCGGCCGGTCGGCGAAAACCATATGGATCTCCGAGACGCTCGCACGCGCGCGGAACGCACCTCTGGCAATTAACCTGTTCGCAGCGCCAAATGCGGAGACAATGTCCATGTTCACCGCACACTTCGCGCACACACACGAGTTCCGCCTCCGCGGCCTGGTCGCGCCCCACAATGATGACAACATCCGGGAGATTTGCAGTCTAGAGGCTCCTGCCTTGGAACATTTTGAGCTTGACGCCGACAATGACTCCCCTGTCACCTTTTTCAGGGCGCCGTTGTTCAATGGGATGGCCCCGAAACTTCGGACGTTCTCCCTCTCCCAAATTTACGTTCCTTGGTCATTTATTCCTTGTGGCCAGTTATCACAATTGAAAATCGCCCACTTCTGTGAGGGGGAGCCCGTTGCTGACGGGCCCTCATTTGGCGATTTAAAATCGTTGACCGATCTCCTGATCAATTGTCCGGTGTTAGAGATTCTGGTCCTTGAATCCTGCTTACCCCAGAGTATCACACGACCCTCGCATGTACAAGCAATCCACCTTCCTCGCCTCTCACATCTCTCCCTTCGTGATTCAAGTTCACGTGTTGCGAACTTGTTGGAAATTCTCAAGCTACCTCCCTCTACAACACTTCGCGTGCATTGCACCCCCGAGAATGCGGCCACGAATAATGACACTCTACTTCCTCTGGTCTCAGCGCACTTCCACGACCCCGCCTCCGTCGGAATAAAGAGCTTCAAGGTTACCTCGGGCCGCGCGCCGCGCTTGATAACCATCGCCGCGTATACTTACCTCCCTACATTAACAACCCGCCCCCCGTATGCCTTTGAACGTGTCTCGTACG
This sequence comes from Russula brevipes, assembly GCA_022496215.1. NCBI lineage: Eukaryota > Fungi > Basidiomycota > Agaricomycetes > Russulales > Russulaceae > Russula > Russula brevipes. Next base: position 120,559 of record WTXF01000070.1, on the reverse strand, counting down.
TCTTTGAACGTGATCTGAACGGCGGCGCTGCGCTTGAACTATCATTCCACGTACCCTTCGAGGCCGATGTGGACATTTTTGGCCAAGTATGCAGTATGTTACCGATTTCAAACATCGAATTTCTATCCATCAGCGCCCTCAAAATGGACCGATCTATTGATTGGGGCGAGCTCTTTCAACGCTGTGCGAAGCTCACCACGATCGAGGCCAATGGGCACGGGGCAAGCGGCCTTCTGAAGGAACTCACTCCCCCGAAACCCAAGAAAGCGCCGTCCGGCGAGAAAGGGAGAAAAAGGAAGCTCAATGACAGAGGGGTCCCAGCGTCGGCGTCCAGCAGCCATACTACCACTGCGGACATGCCTGTGCCCATTTCCCCAAAGCTAATGTCCTTATTTTTAAGCAATATGAACTTTTGCGGACCCGCGCACCACCCTGGTGCCCTTTATGACACCCTCTCGACCATGCTCCGACGGCGAAGGGCGTGCAAGGTCCCTCTGAAGATGCTCATAATCGATGACTGCATAATCACCACTGACCGTGCGAACGCTCTCGGAGCGCTCGTCCCGGAATTTGTCCAGCACTGGAACGAGTCGGAAGGCTCCTCGCTCGATGAATCTGACGACTTTGACGACCCCTCAGACGTCGGCACTAGTACTGAAGATAGCTGGGGAGACTAATTTGTCGGTTTGACACAAGCCGAGTGGGAGTGGAGAACTATTGAGATTGGCAGTGAGTGACCATCCCCCCACCACTGGCCTAGTACGGCGCGTTCAGCAGAATACGGACCGTTTGGGTCTTTTACTCGCTCTGCTTCTTGGTACTCGAAACGGTTGGGATGCATGTCCTAGAAGGCCTTTCTTTGGAATCGAATATACGATATCAGCTGGTGTTTTTTTTGTATTGCAGACACCCACCGCCCAGCAATGCAGTAGTTCTATCCCGCGCGTCCGTTGCCATATCCACTCAAGCAAGTTTGCCTGCCCTCTTGGATATTACTGGGACGCGTTCCATTGGTCATATGCTATGAGCTCATACCCACTAATTCGCACACCTAGTCCTTGCGTTCTCTCGAATTTTCCCTATGGGCCCGGGCTAGGGAGCTTCTCTTGGCCGAGTCAGACGCCTTGACCTGAGCGGTGCTTACTTCGTACGACAGCTTCACTTGAGGCAAAAGGCTTTTGAAGGAGTTGATGTCCTGTAGATGAAGATGGGCGAATCTGGAGGCCCCAGGGAAAGCCTATATATTTCGTGCTCGGATCACATAGACGTTCTCCCCAGACGGTACTGTACATACTCTTCTTTGCTTCTGAGTTCGAAGCGTCAGTTTGCGCGATAGATGTACCGTCTCGGCGTGACGCGCGGACTTCTCAACGTGGTGCGCCTGATCGTGGTTTCATGCTATCCAGGATCAATCATCGCTCAGCCCATGGACCGCCGTGACGCCCTAATAGAAGTATTGCTACTTTCCAAGGAAGTATTGCGTAGGCTCGGTGAGAAATTTGTCTCAATAAGTCTCGAACGCAGTTCATCATCTGGAGATCCATAGAAACTGCGAAATAGGTTCCAGCCTGGAGGGAAACCATCGGTAAAAGAGGGCGTCAAGAGTACAGGTACAAAACCAGGACGGAGTTTCGGTTCCTAACTGTGATAACTGTGTCTATCACAAAACCAAATTCATCGATGCTTTGATTTGGATCGTGAAATTTTGCACGAATTTTACTCTGACCATCATCATATATCTATATTTGAAGCTTTGAAGGGCCATGAAGCAAGGAGATGAACAGTGCGTAGACGCACAGACATGCCTAGCTATTTCTCAATTGCAATGAAAATAAACGGCCTTCCGTCGGACGTAGGGGCGTAGAGACGCGAAGTTGTGTTCTATGAGTCAATCTCACTCGCCGCACAGATGGGCCCATGCAGACAGTATCACTTGTTTGATGTCGCCGGCGGTGAGTTCGGTAACAGAATTATTGTTTATCGGGCCGGGCCGAACAGCGGAAGTTACTCCTCCGGCTCAGCCGGCACCCACCGGCCCCCGATTTGTATTCCCCACCGGTGATCCCCTTCCCTCAACGGCCTCAAAACAACGAAATTGCTGAACACTGTGAGCCGGACCGCCTGAGAGGACTCCTTCTACGACTTCTAACCATAGTGATTGACCGAACGATGTTGTTGGTTTGCAGATACACCGTTCGGACACACATCTGTCTTCAAGTCTTCAAAATGATACCCTCAAATACATCCGAGTCCATGCTCAGCTCGAGGGTAAGGTGCCAGTCCCGACGGTGACCTCGGAGGTGGAGGGTGGCGACACTGAGAGATGGTGCATTAGGAGGGAAGAGGCGCGTTGTTACATGGCCAGTAACTTAACTTACTACTGTAGTGTTAGCGCACGTTAATGTCCGATGCAACGGCTAGTGAGCGCTAGCGAGCGCGTGGGCTCTCGCCGGTCGGTCACGGTGGCGATTTTGCTCTGTATCCCCAATCACACCTGCCTCCCGCTCCGTTTGCGCACCTGTCTGAGCATTTCACAACAACAACGGGCCACAGGGGACACTATCGGAGCGCGGTCACGACCACGGGTCACGCTGTACTGTATTTCAATCCATATCGACCAGAATCGCTTCCAACAAAGAGCTCATCATGACGCGCGTCGCTGAGCGCCATCCGAGTCATCCCCAGAACACATCATCCATTTCTTCATCAACGACGCACAGTGACACCACTGCCCGTTTCCTCCACGAGAGGTGCGAATACGCCCTATATGTATGTGCTTTGGCTGATGCTCTGGCCCCTCTTAAGCGACGTGCAAGGGTCCAAGTCCTCTGAAGTACTATTGACCCGCCTCGAATCCCTCTCGAATCGAATCCGATCTATCGTACGAACGCCCAGCACGCGCGCCGTGGCGCTCTCCACAGTGGATACAGGAATAGAAGCTGCAATGCTTCTCACTCGCGCTCTGTTCACGCACCGCAACACGCTCGCGCCGATTTCCGTTCTGCCGGCCGAGGTGCTCACACGGATATTTCACCTCGTCGCGTTCGCCGAGTCGTCCCGGTCCAGCATGGGGAGCTTGAGATGGATCGGTATCACGCACGTGTGTCGTCACTGGCGCCAGGTCGCGCTAGATGACTCGTCACTGTGGGCGAGGATCTCCAGCTCGACGGCGAGACCCACATGGGTCTCCGAGGTGCTCGCACGCGCGCGGAACGCACCGCTGGCAATTGAACTGTTCACGACGTCGAATGCGGAGACACTGTCCATGTTCGCCGCGCACTTCGCGCGTACACACGAGTTCCGCCTCCGCGGCATAGTCGCGTCCACCGTTGATGACAACATCCGGGAGATTTGCAGTCTAGAGGCTCCTGCCTTGGAACATTTTGAGCTTGGCGCCGCCCCCGGCTCGCCTGTCACCTTTCTCAGGGCGCCGTTTTTCAATGGGATGGCCCCGAAACTTCGGACGTTCTCCCTCTACCAAATTCGCGTTCCTTGGTCATTCATTCCTCGTGGCCAGTTATCAGAATTGAAAATCACCTTCTTCAATGGGGAACGTATTGCTGAGGAGCCCTCATTCCGCGATTCAAGATCGTTGGTCGATCTCCTGATCAATTGTCCGGTGTTGGAGATTCTGGTCCTTGAATCCTGCTTACCCCAGACTATCACACCACCCTCGCATGTCCAAGCAATCCATCTTCCTCGCCTGTCATATCTGTCCCTTTGTGGGGCAAGTTCACGTGTTGCGAACTTGTTGGGAATTCTCAAGCTACCTCCCTCTACAACACTTCGCGTGGTTTGCAACTCCGAGAATACGACCACGAATAATGACCATCTACTTCCTCTCGTCTCAGCGCACTTCCACGACCCCCCCTCCGTCGAAATAAAGAGCTTCGATGTTTCCTCGGGCCGCACGTCGAGCTGGATAACCTTCGCCGCGTTTACTTATCTCCCTACAGTAATAACCTACCGGTATGCCGTTGAACATGATTTGAGCGGCGGCGGCGCTTGGCTTGAACTGTCATTCTACGTACCCTTCGAGGACGAAGTGGATATTCTTGGCCAAGTATGCAGTATGCTACCGCTTTCAAACATCGAATTTCTATCCATCAACCACGCTTTCGGAATGGACCGATCTGTTAATTGGAGCGAGCTCTTTCAACGCTGTGCGAAGCTCACCACGATCGAGGCCAATGGGCGCGGGGCAAGCTGCCTTCTGAAAGAACTCGCACCTCCGAAACCCAAGAAAGCGGCGTCCGGCGAGAAAGGGAGAAAACGGAAGCTCAATGACAGACGGGTCCCAGCGTCGGCGTCCAGCAGCCATACTACCACTGCGAACATGCCTGTGCCCATTTTCCCAAACCTGACGTGCCTATTTATAAATGATCACCACCTTTGTGAACCCGCGCACCACCCTGGTGCCAGTGCCCTTTATGACGCCCTCTTGACCATGCTCCGACGACGAAGGGCGTGCAAGGTCCCTCTGAAGATGCTCAAAATCGAGGACTGCTTCGACCAGTTCATCACCACCGACCGTGCGAAGGCTCTGAGAAAGCTCGTCCCGAAATTTCTCCAGTACGGGATCGAGTCGGATGGCTCCTCGCTCGATGAATCTGACGACTTTGACGACCTCTCGGACGTCGGCACTAGTACTGAAGATAGTTGGGGAGACTAATTTGTCAGTTTCTCACACAAGCCGAGAGGGAGTGATGGGAGAAGTATTCAGATGGGTAGTGAGTGACCATCCCCCCACCACTGGCCTAGTACGGCGCGTTCAGCCGAATACGGACTGTCTGGGTCTTTTACTCTCTCTGCTTCTTGGTACTCGAAACGGTCGCGATGCTGTCGGATAAAAATGACGACGCAGATCGTCTCAGTACAGATACCGCGTTACGGACTCCTTACTTAGTTACTTAAGATCTCTTGCTACAGATTCAATTAGTGTATATTGAATAGTTCATATACATATTCTACCTTCGTTGCTACAGAGTAGGTACTTATAGACCTTAGTTAGTAGATAGGCCACCTCAGTTCTCGTGCCCGCGCGCGTGTATACTGAGGTGAGCACCCGTTTGTTACATTCAGCTTTACACTGTCCTTGCATGAGGTAGTTACATTGTGTCGTCCTCTAGGACGATCACCCAATGCGCGCACCACTCCAATTTGAAATCACACCGGCTATTCTAGCGTGCTTCAGACGGGACTTCACCTCGGCACACTTCTTGCGGACAACGCAAGAGTAAAAATTTTATTATTGTGGTCGACCTTTTGCCCACGCTTCGGGGATCCGTATTTGAAAAGAAGCATGGGTTCCAGCCTGGAGGGAAACCGAGAACCCTCTCGGCTAAAAGAGGGCGTCAAAACTCAAAAGTACAGAGGTACTAGTACCAAACCGGGCCAGCGTTGTTTCCGTCTCTAACTTGACATTGGTTGTGTCGACCACAAAACCCCAAATTCATCGATGCTTCTGATTTTTGGACCTTTGAAAATCCTTTCCGCGAATTTGTTTTCTGACCACCATCATGATCATATATCTGGAGGCGCCGAGGGGAAAGCTTGCGCAAGATGATCCCGACATCCGACATCGCCTTGATGGATGCTTTGCTACTACTGTTATCACTGGCACTGACCTCACCGCCATCTCCACTCCCCGTCGTCCTTCTGTTGGCCCGCCCTCGCCGCTCGCACGGAAAACAAGGAAATATACATGTCCAGTGCGTACAAGTCATTTATCAAGTAAATAAACAGCCTTGGCCGTTCCATTGGGCGTAATGGGGGCGTAGAAACGCAAAAGTTGTGTCGTTCTATGCCTGAGTCAACGTCACTCTGTACAGATATGAACCCACGCAGACAGCATTTGTCTATCAGTTTCGACACGTCTTTCTTTTGGCAAATGGCAACAGAATTATTGTTTATCGGGCCGTGGGCCGAACAAGCGGTAGGACTCCTCCTTCTACGACTCCGAACCACCGATATGGTATTGACGGGCACGGCGAGACGCAGAGCCGATAGTGATCTCGAACGGACAAACTGGGCATACTCAAAGGTGGGTGGAAACGGCGAAGCAGGAGGGGGGGGGGCGTGCTCGTCGAAGCGGCGCTGCGGCGCTTGCGACACGCCGGCACCCAAAAACGTTTAATTTTGTACAGGTGCAGGCTGCCGCTGCCGCCAACTGTCACCGGTCTCAAATCGCTTCCATGCGCGGTCACCTGATTCAATTGAATGAACGCGTGTATCCGCGGTCGCGAAAATGGCCCCCACACCTTGTTTCACACAAGATCGTGGATGAGAAGAGAAGAGGAGGGGTATCTGTGGTAATGTTCCCGTATCCGTGTTTTTTTGGGAGTTATACGATGAAAAGGAAAAGGAGGAGGGAAAAAAGAAACATGAAAAAAAAAAAAAAGTCGTTTGAGTTCGTTGGAGTATCGCCATTATAAGGCAGGTATCAGGACGTATGTGTGTGTGCAGTTATGGACAATTATGTCGTCGTGTATCATGAAAGAATCGGACGTTAAAATATAAAGTATAATCCCATCTCTCCGCTCAATCAAGAATGTCAAAACGGCCCGTGCACTTCTCCCACTCACTTATCTTGTCCGGCGCGCGCGTGATGACGTGTATCGCGCGGCCGAGTGATGCGTGCAAACGTGCATGGCTCTCTCAAGAAAGGCATCCGCGACCGGACCCGGACTCGAACTCACCAGAAACGATTCTTCTCCCAGGGGACGCCCTGCACCGCGCGCAGCATAACAACGTTAGACGTCAAGCTCGAAAACTAAGCCCGGAGGATAATCAGCGATCGCACTCGAAGAATAGTCGCCTAGCGAAGACCAAACAAAAAGCCCACGCACCCCGTTCCCAAGGAAGACTTCTGCCCGCTGCGCGACGGCCATGTCCATGGCCTGCGAGTTATGCCGTTGCTCCTTCGTCAGGCGCAAGTCCCGGCTCGTCCCGATGTGCACCCACGGGTCCAAGCCCTCCGTCCGCGCGTCCTCTTGCAGCGCATCCTTCAGCTCCTCCAGCCATTCGGGCCGCCCATTCGTAAGCACGTACGCGCGCGAGAGCCGCGTCGTCGGCAGGAGCGAGGCGCGCACCTCGCGCACGCGCGCGACGATCTGCTCGATGTCGGGAAAGCAGTGTGCACGGTATTGCAGCTGCCTTTCTGCCTCGTCCGATGGGGGAGAGAAGCTGTCTGGCAGACCGGGGAATTCATTGAAGCCCATGAAGTGCGCGGAAAAGGCGGTGAGATGGGCACAGTGGTCGATGTAATCTCCGCGGCGGATGTGCAGCGCGAGTAGGCCCGACAGGGAGTTGCGGTTGGAAGACGGCGTAAGGGTAGCAGCGGTGACAGAGGAGAGAGCGGGATGGATAACACGCGCGTTTGCTTGAAGGGCGGCAATGATGAGCGGTGACCAGGAAAAGTGAGTCAAGATTGGCGATGTCACGAGGGAAGGCCATAAGTCGAGCAATCTTTTCGAGTTACCGAATAGCCTTGTTGGTTTCACAGAGCGAATCAGAACCAACACAATCGGGGATGAGGAGTAGGACGAGCGAAAGCGCACCAAAAGTCGAAGAGCTGGCCCGAAAACTCCTTGATCTCTATACAACGATCGTCGGTCTGCTCGAGCTTGTGAAGCCAGGCCTGCATGATGGTGGCGGCAGAAGCATCCGGTAGCGCACGGTTGACCTCTTCGCGATCGATGATAGTGGGGTTCGGGCAAACTTGGTTGAAAAACTCGGGGATAACCGCAGGCGATCCGCCGGTGGATGACGGAAATGGGTCCCCGGCGATAGGGCCTAAAATGGAAGGAGAGATAAAATGTGGGTACGGATGTATGCGAGGAAAGCGGGGCGCACCAGAAAGCAGCGCAGTCAGGGGGACTCGCGCAGGGATCGGGTTGCCGTGAAAATGGGAGAAGTCGCCAGGGGTCTTTTCCCAAGTGTAATTTTCAAACACGTAACTGGAAGGTCACGGCTAAGCACGGGGTGGCGGGCGGAACCAGATATGGGGGGACATACGTTCGTTTGGCGAGGTAGGCGAGATGGGCATTGAAGAGCATCTCCTGCAGCGCGTTGCCAAAACCAAGACCTGCGTGCAGAAGTGTGAGTCTCGTGACAAAAGCATTGGTGTGGCGCGACTGCGCAGAACGAAGCGCCACCGAAACGTCACCCACCATTGAGCTGGTTCGCAAAGCGAATGTAGCGGCCGTCCCTTCCTTGGGGGTAGGGCAGGTCGGGGTTGTGTTGTGGGAGCCGCTTTTCGCGATCGTGCCATTCGTAGAAGCGCGGTGGGTTGCTGCCACCTTCTGGCATCGGAAGACCGCGCAGAAAGTCGAGGATGTCGTCCGAGGGAGAGGAAAAATAGGTGTGGAGACGATATAGGAGAGCGAGGGAGGCGAGGATGATGAGGGCGACGAAGGAGCCGCGTATGCGACGAGGGACGATGGCATGTGGACGAAATGAGCTCGAAAGCTGCTTTTGCTTTTCGAGAGAGACTGGGCCGGGGAGGGTCTGCCCCATCGAGCGCAGCATTTGGCCTTCCCTTGCTGCGAGTCGTCGTGGTGAAGCCGCGTCGTGCGAAAAATCAACGTCGTACCCAACCCGAACCCGATGATGCCCCGCTCCCACGTGGCGCATGAAAACAAAGGTCAAGGCGGGATCCGCTGCGCTTGGCCTCTCTTGATCCTCGCCACGTGCCTGTCAAACCTCTCACGTCTCACGTCGTTACGTTTGACACAAGGCTTGGCATTTGACGCACACGGAACGCCGTGGGCCGGGCCGGCGGGCAGTTAGACATCCATCTCGCACGACCACGTATATCAGGCAGACAGCGGAACGGGCATGGGTCGACGCGAAGAGCATCAACCGGCCCAAGATGATAAGTTGCGAATATGCAAGACGGAAGCGAAGCTTGGAAAGAATGGGAATGACTAGTATTCTGTAGCTCCCTTGGTAGCTCCTAACCTGTGTAAGACAGCAGCGGAGGGAGCGTTGCAAATACTAACCTCAGTCGTTTGGAAAGAATGACTGAGGCTCTCGAGTCGGAAAGGCTATCTACTTATAGTAAACGAGTGTTGTGAGGGATCGATCGAACTTCGTTAATCAACGCGTAGGAAAGTAATTGTTCGTAAATATTGGATCCGCCAGTGGACCGCCTCGGCCTGATCGGGCCACGTATGGCACACAGTGCGTGGCTGGCGGCCTCAACTCCGACGGCATAGTCACCTGGGTTTTATGTGCAAGAGATACCCACAAGGGGACAAACCAGGCCTGAGGGGTTGTGTGGTTGAGTTGAGACCATTAGTGGGCGTATTTCAGCGACATCGACGAAGCATGTCTATGGACGGGAAATGGCACACGACGAGGAGGAAGAGGAGGAGGAGCCTAAGCATGTTACCGTGGTTTGCTTTATATGCACTGGCAGCGGGGCACTCAACTAACTACTGCATCCTGATTCTGATTTCGTTGACGAAAATTTTATTGGCGATCGATTTGTACCGCGAATTTGTAGTTGCCCGAGATCTCATTTGCTATGTGGTTCCTGGGGTACTACAGCATCTATCTCATCGGCGAGCGGACCATCTCCGCTGATCCGAGCATTCGGTGCCGTGCTCACTGATCACATTGCCCATCGCCCATCTAGCGACTGGCCGATAAGGCCGATAAGGCACTGAGGAAGGAAGAGACATGAGGTGTAGTTGACGGATTGCAGTATATTCTGCCTCGGGCAAATATCCCTGTGGTAATAGACGAGAGCGAGTGTGACAAGAGCATACAAGGCATTGCCTGCCATGGCCAGCAAGACCGAAGGCAGCAGACCTCGGCTGTAAAATCATAGGATGGGAAAAGTTTCTTTGTTGGGGAAAGTAGTGGAAACCCTAATACGATGATGCCATGCATGCCACCGTCCCACCAACCAGTATTACCACTCTACCAACCTCTACACAATCCCGAATGTTCCCAGAAAGCGATAGGCCGTAGCCCTCGACATTAGACACGAAAAGAGTTTACAAATAAACAACGAACTGAGCGACCTCCTCCCACAGGCAGAGATCGATATGATCCAAAAAGTAGTGCTGACTTTCATCGAGTCTGGTTCTGTTCCGGCTCCTTCACCTGCTCCCGCTCTTGTTCCCGCTCCTCCCTCGCCTCGGGATACGTCGCCCGAACGAGCTCGACGGCCTTGGCGATCACCTCGCGATCCGTCTGAAAGGTAGCGACGCGGAGCGCCTCGTCGACGCCAAAAAACGCGCTCTCGAAGCTCTCGACGGCGGTCTGCGTGCCGCCGACCTTGTCCGCGCCCGTGCGCACCGAGGCGAACCACCAGATGAGCTTGACGCCGGCACCCTCGGTGCGGCGCAGCGTGAGCATGAACGGCTCCTCGCACGCGCCCACGGGCGCCGGCGCGTCCTTGGTCTGCGAGCCCGCCGCCGGCGCGCGCGTGACGAGGTCGAGCGGGAGCTGGCGGCACGGGTAGCCCGTCTCCTCGAACGTCTCGCGCACGGCCGTCGCGGGCACGCCCTCGCCGCGGTCCTTGCGGCCCTTGGGGAGCAGCCACTCGTTGCGCACGTTGTGGCGCAGGAGGCAGACCTGGAGCGGGGCGCGGGTCGAGGCGAAGAGGATGGAGCCGCCGCAGATGAGGAAGTTGGTGGATGGGAACTGGTCGGTGGGGTATTTGGACAGCGCCATGGGGTTGCGTCACTTTGTTGTGTTGTGTTAATTGGATGGTGTTTGTTGGATGGTTGGGTGGAGGGAGGAGCTGATGGACGGTGGTGGTGGTGGTGGGTTTATATGAGGAGGAGGATTGGCGAGGGCATGGGCAATAAATGGCAGGACAGGCAAATAGAACAGCCTAGGAGTGCTCACTCGGCCGGGACTGGGCCGTTGGCTGACTCGCAGCTGGAGTCGAGTCGGAGTCGAGTGACTTTTGACGTTGACGTGAACCACGCGGCGGTCCGGTGACCCGCTCATGTCCGCCACCCATCCACAAGACTACGACGATGACCCCATATGGTCCTCGTCTCGCACAGCCCGCCAAATACATGACCTCGGCAGAGTAGAAAAGGTCACTTGCCTTACCCAGCCCCGCATACATCCATACATATGACATAAACACCACCGCCCCTAGGACATCGGCCGCCTCCTCACCCTCGCAAGCTCCTCCCTGGCCCTCCTTTCCCTCCCTCAAACAGACGCTCCGGACGCAGAGCTCCCAGAGGGCGATGAGCGCAGCGAACAGTTCGTCGAGAAAGTAGGCGAATATTTTCAAACCCTCGACGTGCGTCCGCCCCCCCTCCCCATTTCTCCTCCCTCTCACCCTCACCCTCTCCAGGGAATACAAACGGCCCTCCGCTCCTCGCTCGCGCACATCCGAGCAGCGCGCATCTCCCCTGCCGTCCTCACCGCGCCCCCGGCCGGGTTCGTGCCCCCGCCCCAGGGCGTCGGGCTTCCCCTCCCCTACCCCCGCTGCCCTCCGAACGTGAAGGTGGCGCGGGTGAGGGCAGGGGTGGTGGCGGCGGCGGTGGCAGTGACAGTATGGTCGAAGGGAACTCAAAGGCGAAAGAAAGAACACGCGGATTGCTCGAGGAGCGCGTGGAGAGCGATGCGTGGCGCGGTGCCCTCGATGCGCTCACCCGGTTGAGGGACGCCAGGCGCGCGGAGGCCGAGGCTGAGCGGAGGGCTGAGGGTGATGACGGCAACGTGTATATGAGTGTGGTGGGTTAGATCTGTTAGATGGCGGTGGATAATGGATCAAGGGATATGGGTGCGTGATTTTTCTTGAGGACGGCCCGCTACTGGCCCACTTCAGCTCTCCGTATCGTAGCGTGTATTTCCACAGCCCTCTTGTATTGAGCGTTGCCTCTCTGATGCAAGGTCTCGGTCTATCCTTTGCATTGGTAGGCGTTGGCATACATGACCGGGAAAGGATCTGGGGACATCAACCTCTGTTCACTTGAGGGGAAAATATGCATGAGAGTACAGCATGATTACGAGTAGGTCAAATCATCGATCCAGCCAGCCCTCGCCCATTCATCGATGTTCATCAGCCACTACTGGCCGTGGCGAGCACTGCCTCTGCCTCGCGTAATTCAGGGTCCTGTTCCAGTTCCGCATTCCTTTTGGCGGATCTCTGAAACCCACAAAACACGTTTATTTGATCAGCGGAAAATATCACCGACGATGGGTTGTGGTGGTGCCACACGTACCAGGAGATCCTCGAGTTCCCCCGAGGCTTTCTCGAGGCGCGTCGTGGTATCGAGAACCATATTCTCGCTCTCGCGCACGAGATTTGCCTACAGAATGAAAAGAGAGAGTGACGTTTGAGAGAGGAAATGGCGGAAGCCGGAAGAGCCGCGTTCGCGCACCGCATTCTTGACATCCCACGACTCTCCTCCGCTCGCGGTGATAGATTCGGACTTCCTTTTGTGCTCCACGACCTCCGTGCGGTAGAGCGCCAGTTCCTTATGGTATCTGCGTGCAAGAGTGAAGGGGGGAGCGAGTCCGTGTGTCCTCAGTGGCCGTAGCCGACGACGACATGGTGTGCCACGAACCGCTTCACGACACCGGCTTTGATCTTGAGCTGCCTTCGAGTTGCTGCCGTATCGCTCATCGCGGGGTGAGATGGTGAAGCCTTACAATGACGGTTCGTTGTTGACAGATCGGATTTTTTCGCGTGCTGGCGAATTTGAACTCCAGACGCGATGGTGGTAGCAGTGTGGTAGTGTAGTGGTTGTGTGCGGCGAGTGGCTTGGTGACCCAAAACTGACCCAAATTATCACCTTTCACGCTCACCACTGACCACATTTATGTCGACAGTTGGCTCAAAATCTTCATTGGGCTCCGTCGCCTCTCTCGAGAACGTACTCTTCGACTACCCGGAGGCCGACATAATCCTTCGTTCTTGCGATTCCTATGAGTTTCGAGTACTCAACCTTTATATCGTCCATAGCTCTCCGATACTCGGCGAGAAAGTGTTGGTGTCGCCTAATTCTCAGCCCAGCTCTCCCGATACCCTTGCAGAGGAACATGTTGGGAGGGACCCAGACGTGGATGGGCTTCCGGTCGTCTCGCTTCCCATGAGCGGCGCCATCCTTTACAGCCTTCTCACTTATGTCTTCCCTGTCTCGCCCGTCCTTCCGCACACCGTAGAGCAGACTATGGAGCTCCTGTCTGTCGCTCAAGAGTACGAGATGGGAGTTGTACTAACTCACATCAGGCGCCACATTGCCCTACAGACACCTTCATTCATTCAAGAAGAAACCGCCTTTCTTGTTTATTCGCTCGCACAGAAATATGGTCTTCGTACAGAAGCACTTCAGGCAGCAAAATCCACGTTGAGCTTCTCAAACTTGACTATTAAGGACCTCTACCTAGAGGGTGAGCTCGATATGATGCCAGGTGCTTCTCTCCACGAACTCTGGAAATATCACCAGAGAGTTCGGTCACAACTCAAGTCGGACTTAGAAGAATTCGCGACTTCACGTGCTCACAAGATTCTAGGAAACTCGACCTGTGGATCACTCACTGAGTCAGGCGTTCCTTCTTGGCTCTATGATTTCATAGCCACTATCGGGACAGACCCTGTTCCTCTGGCCTCTCTAGATCTCACCAATTTCCACGTGCACATGGCAGCTCATATTCAAGCGCTGAGCCACCAAGGGGGTGGCGGGTGCCCATCCTGCGCAAATACACGTCGTGAAACGATACGCATGTTTTGGGAGGCATTGACAACTGCAGTTGATCGTAGTATGGCGAAGGTGAGAGGCACCGATGTCGCTATTTTGGATAGAGGACTTAAGGTCTGCAGGCTGAGATGAGTTTCGCGTTAGTCGCTGAGGGAGGGAAGATCGATGATCAAGTCAAATCATCCAGCGAAACTCACCCTCCACTACAGTATTCGGATATGTTCGATGCGGACGTCATTCTCCAGTCATCGGATCTTGTCAAGTTCCGTGTCCATAGAGGGGTACTAGTAACATCGTCGCCATTTTTTCGTGACATGTTCTCTCTTCCTCAACCCTCGAACGATGCGTCCGCAGGTGCGGGCGAGCTTCCCATACTTCCCGTACCGGAGAGTGCGGCAGTGCTCAACAGTCTTATTTCAATGTTATACCCCGTACCTCCCGAGATTCCGAAATCCAACGACGCCATCCTGGCTCTGCTTTCCGCCTCCCAGAAATATGACATGGTCACGGTCCAATCCTCCATTCGCGCCGAGGCTAGTCGCAGCGCATGGCTGTCACTGCCCCAAGCCGAGGCATTCCGTATGTATGCAATCGCATGCAGCAGAAGGCTTATTCCAGAAATGGAGATCGCAGCCCGCCTTACGCTAGACTACCCGCTAACTTTCGAGAGTCTTGGTGGGGCATTGCGTTCTTTCGAAGGTTGGGCACTGCGTGACCTTGCCGATTTTCGCACGCGCTGCACAAGGAATCTTTCCTCCAATTACTGCAGGCCTTGGACTTCAAAAACTGGCCCTCCAAAATCTGGAAGGGTTGTCCTGCGACCGTAAACGGTCCCGGCTGGTGTGAGGTGATGAAGAGGATAAAAATCGGACAGCTGAATGACTTTGCATGTGCCATCCAGACCCCTTCGGGATTTGACAAGGAATACTATGCGACCCTCCAAGTTCATGTCAAAGATAGCGATTGTCACTTCTGCATGAAGGCACACACGCTGAACGGAGAGGCATTCTGCTCAAAGATCAAGAAAACGCTGGCGCAAGCACGAAATGTCCCATATCTGTCATCTGAGGTAGCCCCAGGGGGTTTAAAAAAGGTCCCAGTTCGTAAGTCAATATCGATCTTCATTCGAAGAGAAATCTCATCTAAGTGATCACAGGCGCTATTGACTAGGAACAGTATCGTTCGATTACGCCAGAATGGAACTTAGGGAATGGGTAAAGATACATCGAAGACTGGGAGACTACGTAGTGGCAACGGGCTTGTACAAAGTATCATGCATATCATGTTTCAACGATTACTCGCCTTTGGTCATAGGGTGTGTTTGAATGTACACCGGAGGAATAGGCTGGAAGAGCGGGGCGCCCGTACAAATTGGACCAGGTGTCATTGTGACCCCCGCCGTCAGCGTCAGCGATCACGTCGGGGCTTGAGGGGTGATTTCAAGGTGACAACCATAAATTGCCCCGTCATGTTGCTACGTTGCTACTCCACTCGTTGGGTCGTGAGACTAACCTAGGGGAAAGACTTCAATTGTTGAGTGAGGGTGAACGAAATCGCAAACACCCGGGCTGGCCGCACGACAATGTATATATATATAATATGACAATCTCGTTTCCGCAGTGAGGCTACTGAGGATTGCTGCTGACGATACTCTGTAACACACCATTGGCACCACCATTTAATACGCACCAAAGTCACACCTGTGTCAATAAATACAAACACGTGCCCGTTGCGATCCACCGTGACATCAATGTCGACAGTTGGCTCAAAATCGTCATCATCGCGCTCCGTTACCCCTCTTGAGAATTTACTCTTCGACTACCCAGAGGCCGACATAATCCTTCGTTCTTTCGATTCCTATGAGTTTCGCGTACTCAAGCTTTATATCGTCGATAGTTCTCCAAAACTCAGCGAGAAATTGTTGATCTCGTCTAATCCTCGGCCCACCTCCCCCACAACCCCCGCAGAGGCACATGATAGGAGGGGTGAGAACGTGGATGGGCTTCCGGTCGTCTCGCTTCCCGTGAGCGGTGCCATCCTTTCCCGCCTTCTCACTTATGTCTTCCCCGTCCCGCCCGTTCTTCCACAAACCGTAGAACAGACCATGGAACTCCTATCTGTCGCTCAAGAGTACGAGATGGATACCGTTCTCACTCATATCAGGAACCACGTTGCCCTACAAACACCTTCATATTTCCGGGAAGAAACCGCCCTTGATGTTTATACGCTCGCCCAGAGATATGGTCTTCGTACAGAAGCACTTCAGGCAGCAAAATCCACGTTGAGGTTCTTAGATTTGACTATTTGGAACCTCCACCTGGTCGATGAGCTCGGTATGATGCCAGGCGCTGCTCTCCACGAACTCTGGAAATATCACCAGAGAGTTCGGTCAAAAATCAAGTCGGACTTGGAAGAGTTCATGACTTTACGTGCCCATGAGGTACTAGGAAACTCGACCTGTGGATCGCTCACTGAGTCAGGTGTCCCTTCTTGGCTCTATGACTTCATAGTCACCATCGGGACGGACCCTGTTCCTCTAGCCTCGCTAGACCTTACCGAACTCTATGTGCATATGGCGGACCATATTCAAACGCTGAGCCACCAAGGGGGTGGCGGGTGCCCATCCTGTGCAGATACGCGCAGTGTAACGATAGGCAGGTTTTGGGAGGCTTTAACAACTGTGGTTGATCATAGTGTAGCGGAGGTGAGAAGCACCGATGTCGCTCCGTTGGATAGAGGTCCTGAAGGTCTGCAGGCGGAGACAAGCTTTATGCTAATCGATGGAGAAGGGAAGGTTGACGACCAAGTCAAATCATCCAGCGACACTCACCCTCCACTAAAGTATTCGGATATGCCCAACGCGGATGTTATTCTCCAATCGTCAGACCTTGTCAAGTTCCATGTCCATAGAGCGGTGCTAGTCACATCGTCGCCATTTTTCCGTGACATGTTCTCTCTTCCTCAGCCCTCGAACGATGAAACCCCAGGCGAGCTTCCCATAGTGCCAGTACCTGAGGACGCGGCGGTGCTCAACAGCCTTATCTCAATGTTATACCCCGTACCTCGCGCGATTCCGAAGTCCAGCGACGCCATCTTGGCTCTGCTTTCTGCCGCCCAGAAATATGACATGGTTACTGTCCAATCCTCTATTCGCGCGGAGGCTAGTCGCAGGTTATTGCTGTCACCGCCCCAAGCCGAGGTATTCCATATGTATGCGATCGCATGCAGCAGAAGGCTTATTCCAGAAATGGAGGCCGCAGCTCGCATTACGCTGGACTACCCGCTAACTTTCGAGGGTCTTGGTGTGGCATTGCGGTCTTTCGAAGGCTGGGCACTGCGTGACCTTGCTGAATTTCGCATGCGCTGCGCAAGTAACCTTCACTCTCAATTAATGTCGCTCTTGGACGAGCGTAACGGGCCTTCCAAAATCTGGGTTGGGTGCCCTACGGCCCTATCCTCCGAGCGCCTTCCCGGCTGGTTGGAGTCGCTGTTGAGGATGAAGCTCGAACAGGCGTTCGACTTTACGTGCGCTCTCCCGACCCCTTTGGGACTTTGCAAGGCATACTTTGGGACTCTCCAAATCTATATCGACGAAACCGATTGTCGCTTCTGCATGAAGGTACACGCGCTGAAGGGAGAGGCATTCTGCTCAATGATCAAGAAAAAGGTGGCGGAAGCGCGAAATGTCCCGTATCCGTCATCTGAGAGAGCGCCAGGAGTTTGAGAAAAATTCCGAAGTCGCAAGTGGATATCGATCTTCATTCGAAGAGAAATCTCATCCAAGTGATCGCAGGTGCTAGCAATTACAATTTCTAGGCAAGAATGGGACGTAGGGAATGGGACGCAGCCACTAGCCAGTGAGGAACGGGTACTAAACATACATCGAGGACTGGGAGATTACCTTAGTGGAAACAGCGCTCTTCCAAATTATCATGTTTCAACGACCACTCGCGTTTATCACAGAGTGTGTTGAATGTACACCGGGAGAATAGGCTCGGAGAGCAAGACGCCAGATGAACAGGTATCGTTGACCAGTCAGCGGAAAATATTGTAATTATATCGTGTAATCACACCCTAAATGGAATACCATACGCACCACACGTGCCCGTGCGTCGACGGCGAGATCATCCGTCATCCGTCAATGTCGACAGTTGGTTCAAAATCCTCACCATCGGGCTCCATCGCCTCTCTCGAGAACGTACTCTTCGACTACCCAGAGGCCGACATCGTTCTTCGTTCTTGCGATTCCTATGATTTTCGCGTACTCGAGCTTTATATCGTCCATAGTTCTCTAAAGCTCGGCAAGAAAGTGTTGATCTCGCCTAATCCCCAGCCCAGCTCCTCTGGAACCTCAACAGCCTCAACCCCCGCAGAAACACACAATGATGGGAGGGACGCAAATGTTGATGGGCTTCCGGTCGTCTCGCTTCCCGTGAGCGGCGCCATCCTCTACAGCCTTCTCACTTATGTCTTCCCCGTCTCGCCCATCCTTCCACAAACCGTAGAACAGACCATGGAACTCCTATCTGTCGCTCAAGAGTACGAGATGGATGTTGTACTAACTCAAATCAGGAACCACATTGCCCTACAAACACCTCCATTCATCCGGGAAGAAACCGCCTTTCTTATCTATACGCTTGCCCAGAAATATGGTCTTCGTACAGAAGCACTTCAGGCAGCGAAATCCACGTTGAGCTTCTCAACTTTGAATATTCAGGACCTCCGCCTGGGTGGTGAGCTCGATATGATGCCAGGCGCTTCTCTCCACGAACTCTGGAAATATCACAAGAGAGTTCGGTCAAAACTCACAACTGTCTTAGAGGAATTTGCGACTTCACATGCCCACGAGATACTAGGAACCTCGACCTGTGGATCGCTCACTGAGTCAGGTGTCCCTTCTTGGCTCCATAACTTCACAGTCACCATCGGGGCAGACCCTGTTCCTCTCGCCTCACTAGATCTTACCGAACTCTATGCGCGCATGGCAGCCCATATTCAAACGCTGAGCCACCAAGGGGGTGGCGGGTGCCCATCCTGCGCAAACACACCTCGTGAAACAATACGCAGGTTTTGGGGGGCTTTGACAACTGCAGTTGATCATAGTCTAGCGGAGGTGAGAGATGCCGATGTCGCTACGTTGGATAGAGGACCTGAATGTTTACAGGCCGAGATATGTTTCGCGCTGGTCGCTGATGAAGTCGACGATCAAATCAAATCACTCAGCGAAACTCGCCCTCCACTAGAGTATTCGGATATGCTCAACGCGGATGTCATTCTCCAGTCGTCAGATCTTGTCAAGTTCCGTCTCCATAGAACAGTACTAGCCACATCGTCGCCATTTTTTCGCGACATGTTCTCTCTTCCTCAGCCCTCGAACGATGAACCCGCAGGCGAACTTCCCATAGTCCCTGTACCTGAAGATGCGGCAGTGCTCAACAGTCTTGTGTCAATGTTATACCCTGTACCTCCCGTGATTCCGAAGGCCAGTGACGCCATCTTGGCTCTGCTTTCTGCCGCCCAGAAATATGACATGGCTACTGTCCAATCCTCCATTCGTGCAGAGGCTAGTCGCAGCGCATTGCTGTCACCGCCCCGCGCCGGGGCATTCCGTGTGTATGCCATCGCGTGCAGCAGAGGGCTTATTCCAGAGATGGAGACCGCAGCCCGCCTTACACTAGACTACCCACTAACTTTCGAGAGCCTTGGTGTGGCATTGCGTTCTTTCGAAGGGTGGGCACTGCGTGACCTTGTCGACTTTCGCACACGCTGTACAAGGAACCTTTCCTCTCGATTACAGTCCTTCTTGGACGAGCGTAACGGGCCCTCCAAATTCTGGGTTGGGTGTCCTATGGCCACAACCCCCGAGCGCCTTCCCGGCTGGTTAGAGTCGCTGTTGAGGATGAAAATCGAACAGCTGGACGACTTTGCGCACGGCATCCCGAGCCCTTCGGGACTTTGCAGGGAATATTTTGCGGCTCTTCACGTCCATGTCAACGATAGCGATTGTCACTTCTGCATGAAGATACACACGCTAAATGGAGAGACATCCTGCTCAGAGTTCAAGACGATGCTGGTGCAAGTCCGAAATGTCCCATATGCGATATCTGAGGGAGCCATTGACGAATGGGAAGGTTTCACGGTTCGCCACTCGATATCGATCTCCATTCGAATATAAATCTCATCTGAGTGACTGCAGATGTAAACCAGGAACAGTACCATTCAATTAGGCCAGAATAGGGAACATACATCCGTCGAGGACTTGGAGATTATCTAGTGGAAACAGGGTTGTCCAAAGTATCATGTTTCAACGATTACGTATGTTTGAATGTACAACAGGAGACTAGGCACGGGAGCAGGACGCCAGTACGAATTGAGAACCAGGTATCGTGGCGACCCAGGCCCCGCCGTCAGCGTGAGCTATCGCGTCGGGCCTGTGGGGTAATCTCAAGGTGATAATCGTGGATTACCCCGTCATATGTCGTTACCTCACTCGGTGGGTCGTGAGGCCGGCCCAACCTGTGCGTTCTGGCCGGCCTAGGGGAAATACTTGTTGAGTGAGGCTGGAGGAAATCACAAACACCAGGCTAGTCTGTCCGTCCACAGACCTCGGCGATGAACGACACGTGTGCTGTTAATAAAAAAATAATTCCGCTATATATTGTCAAAATTCTCAATAAATAAGGGGTGTTATAATTGATCTATCAGCGGACTTGCTTGTCGCATTTGTCCCTGTTGAATTGACAAACACGCGCCCGTGTGGCGCCATCGATGTCGACAGTTGGCTCAAAATCCTCACCATCGGGCTCTGTCACCTCTCTCGACTCGGAGAACACACTCTTCGACTACCCAGAGGCCGACATTGTCCTTCGTTCTTCCGATTCATATGAGTTCCGTGTCCTCAAGCTTTACATCGCCCATAGTTCTCCAAAACTCGGCGAGA
Organism: Russula brevipes; assembly: GCA_022496215.1. Lineage (NCBI taxonomy): Eukaryota > Fungi > Basidiomycota > Agaricomycetes > Russulales > Russulaceae > Russula > Russula brevipes. The sequence goes on along the minus strand of WTXF01000070.1, from coordinate 99,937 downwards.
AAGTGTTGACCTCGTCTACTCCTCTGCCCAGCTCCTCTGCAGAGGCACATCTTGGGAGGGACGATGGGCTCCCGGTCGTCTCGCTTCCCGTGAGCGGCGCCATCCTCTACAGCCTTCTCACTTATGTCTTCCCTGTCTCGCCCATTCTTCCCCAAACCGTAGAGCAGACCATGGAACTCCTATCTGTCGCTCAAGAGTACGAGATGGACCTTGTACTAACTCAAATCAGGAACCACATTGCCCGACAAACGCCATCATTTATCCGAGTAGAAACCGCCTTTCTCGTTTATTCGCTCGCCCAAAAACATGGCCTTCGTACAGAAGCACTCCAGGCAGCGAAATCCACGTTGAGGTTCTCAAATTTCACTATTTCGAACCTCCATTTTATAGGGAAGCTCGATATGATGCCGGGCGCATCTCTTCATGAACTCTGGAAATATCACAAGAGAGTTCGGTCAAAACTCAAGTCGTGCATAGAAGAATTCATGACTTCACATGCCCGCGGGATACTAGGAAAATCGTTCTGTGGGTCGCTCACTAATTCAGGTGTCCCTTCTTGGCTCTATCGCTACATAGCCACCATCGAGACAGCCCCTGTTCCTTTGACGTCCCTAGGTCTCGCCGAACTCTATGTGCACATGGCAACCCATATTCAAAAGCTGAGCCACAAAGGGAGTGGCGGATGTTCATCCTGCGCAAATACACCTGGTGAGAAGATACATAGGTTTTGGGAGGCCTTGACAACTGCAGTGGATCGTAATATAGCGGAGGTGAGAGACGCTGATGTCGCTATGCTGGGTAGAGATCCTGAAGTTTGCAGGCCGAGATAGGTTTCGCGCTTATCGTTGATGGAGGGCAGGCTAATGATCAGGCCGGATCATCTAGCAAAACCGCCCCTCCGCTCAAGTACTTGGATATGCTTAACGCGGATGTCACCCTCCTGTCGTCGGATCTTGTCAAGTTCCGTGTCCATAAAGCTGCACTAGCCACGTCGTCGCCATTATTTCGTGACATGTTCTCTCTTCCTCAGCCCTCGAACGATGAACCCGCAGGCGAGCTTCCCACAGTGCCCTTACCTGAGGATGCGGTGGTGCTCAACAGTCTTATTTCAATGTTATATCCCGTACCTCCCGAGATTCCGAAGTCCCACGACGCCATCTTGGCTCTGCTTTCTGCCGCCCAGAAGTATGACATGGTTGCGGTCCAGTCCTCCGTTCGCGCAGAGGCTAGTCGCAGGGGATTGCTGTCACCGCCCCATGCCGAGGCATTCCGTATGTATGCCATCGCGTACAGCAGAAGGCTTAGTCCAGAAATGGAGAACGCAGCCCGCCTTACACTAGACTATCCACTGACTTTTGAGAGTCTTGGTGTGGCATTGCGGTCTTTCGAGGGCCGGGCACTGCAAGACCTCGCCGACTTTCGCCGGCGCTGCACAAAAAGCATTCCCTTCCAATTAATGGCGTTCTTGGACGGCCATCTTGGGCCCTCCAAAATCTGGGTTGGGTGTCCTACGGCCCCAGCCAACGAGCGCCTTCCCGGCTGGTTGCAGAAGATGTTGAGGACGAAAATCGTATGTCTGGACGACTTCACGCATACCATCCCGGCCCCTTCGAGATTTGACAAGGAATTCCTTGCGGCCGTCCAAGCCCATGTCAACGAAAACGATTGTCACTCCTGCATGAAGGTGTTCATGCTGAGTGGAGAGGCATTCTGCTCAAAGATCAAGAAAACACTGGGGCAAATGCGAAATGTCCCATATCAGTCATCTGAAGGACCCCCGGGGCTTTGAAAATGGTTCCCAGTTCTCAAGTAGATATGAATCTTCATTCGGAGAGAGATCTCATCTGAGTGATTGCAGGTATGAAACCAAGAACAATACCATTCAATTAGGCCAGAATGTTACCTAGGGGATGGGTAAACATACATCCGTCGACGACTGGGAGATTATCTAGTGGAAACATGCTTGTCAAAAGTATCATATTTCAACGATTACGTGTGTTTGAATGTACAACAGGAGAATAAGCACGGGAGCAGGACGCCAGTACGAATTGAGAACCAGGTATCCGTCGTGGTGACCGCCGTCAGCGTGAGCGATCGCGTCGGGCCTGTGGGGTCTAATGATAATCGTGGATTACCCCGTCATATGTCGTTACCTCACTCGTGGGTCGTGAGGCCAACCCGTGCGTTCTGGCCAACCTAGGGGAAATCATTTTGAGTGAGGCTGGAAAACTAGTCCGCATATGAACAACACGTGTTCGGTAACTGTCAACAAAATAATTCCGCTATATCGTCAAAATTCTCAATAAATAACGTATCAGCGGACTTGCTTGTCGCGCTTATCCCTGCTAATTGACCAAACACGCGCCCGTGTAGCGAGATCCTTTCAACCAAACCATATCAATGTCGACAGGTGGCTCAAAATTCTCGCCATCGGGCTCTGTCAACTCTTCCGATTCGGACAACATACTCTTCGACTACCCAGAGGCCGACATCATCCTTCTTTCTTCCGATTCATATGAGTTCCACGTCCTCAAACTTTATATCGCCCATAGTTCTCCAAAACTCGGCGAGAAAGTCTTGATCTCGCCTAATTCTCACCCAGCTCCTCTACAGAGGCGCATCATGGGACGGATACAAGCGTGGATGGGCTTCCGGTCGTCTCGCTTCCCATGGGCGGCGCCATCCTTCACAGCCTTCTCACTTATGTCTTCCCTGTCTCGCCCATTCTTCCACAAACCGTAGAACAGACCATGGAACTCCTATCTGTCGCTCAAGAGTACGAGATGGGCCTTGTACTAACTCAAATCAGGAACCACATTGCCCTACAAACACCATCATTTATCCGGGAAGAAACCGCCTTTCTTGTTTATTCGCTCGCCCAAAAATATCGTCTTCGTACGGAAGTGCTCCAGGCAGCAGAGTCGACGTTGAGCCTCTCAACTTTCACCATTTCGAGCCTCCACTTCAAGCGGCAGCTCGATATGATGCCGGGTGCATCTCTTCATGAACTCTGGAAATATCACAAGGGAGTTCGGTCAAAACTCGAGTCGTGCATAGAAGATTTCATGACGTCAGACGCCCATGGGATACTAGGAAACTCAAGTTGTGGATCGCTCACTAATTCAGGTATCCCTTCTTGGCTCTATTGCTACATAGCCACCATCAAGACGGCCCCTGTTCCTCTGACCTCCCTAGGTCTTACCGAACTCTATGTGCACATGGTAGCTCATGTTCAAAAGCTGAACCACAGAGGGGGTGGCGGATGTTCATCCTGCGCCAATATACCTGGTGAGAAGATACGTAGATTTTGGGAGGCTTTGACAACTGCAGTTGATCGCAAAATGGCAGAGGTGAGAGGCCCTGATGTCGCTATTATGGGTAGAGTACCTGAAGGTTTACAGGCCGAGATAGATTTCGCACTCATCGTTGATGGAGGGCAGGCTAATGATCAGGCCGGATCATCTAGCGAAACCCCCGCTCCGCTTAAGTATACAGATATGTTCAACGCGGATGTCACCCTCCAGTCGTCGGATCTTGTCAAGTTCAATGTCCATAAAGCGGTACTAGCCACGTCGTCGCCATTTTTCTGTGACATGTTCTCTCTTCCTCAGCCCTCGAACGACGAACCCGCAGACGAGCTTCCAACAGTTCCCGTACCTGAAGATGCGGCCGTGCTCAACAGTCTTATTTCAATGTTATACCCCGTACCTCCCGAGATTCCGAAATCCAACGACGCCATCCTGGCTCTGCTTTCCGCCGCCCAGAAATATGACATGGTTACGGTCCAATCCTCCATTCGCGCCGAGGCTAGTCGCAGGGCATTGTTGTCACCACCCCATGCCAATGCGTTCCGTATGTATGCCATTGCATGCAGCAGAGGGCTTATTCCAGAAATGGAGAGCGCAGCCCGCCTTACACTAGACTACCCGCTGACCTTCGAGAGTCTTGGTGGGGCACTCCGGTCATTCGAAGGCTCGGCACTGCAAAATCTTGCCGATTTTCGCACGCGCTGCACAAGTAACCTTTCCTCCCAATCACTGCCGGTCTTGGACACGGAAGACGGGCCGTCCAAAATCTGGGTTGGGTGTCCTAAGGCCCAAACCCCCGAGCGCCTTCCCGGCTGGTTGCGGAGGGTGTTGAGGGCGAGTATCGCATGTCTGGACGACTTTAAGCGTGCCATCCCGACCCCTTCGGCATTTCACCAGGAATTCTTTGCGGCCCTCCGAACCCATGTCAACGAAAAAGATTGTCATTTCTGCATGAAGGTATACATGCTGAACGGAGAGGCATTCTGCTCAGAGATCAAGAAGGCACTGGCGGAAGCGCGAAATGTTCCATATTTGTCATCTGAGGGAGCCCCGGGGGTATGAAAAACGAATCGTTCCCAGTCCGCAAGTAGATATCGATCTTTATTCGGAGAGTGATCTCATCTGAGTGATTGCAGGCATGAAAAGAACCAGGAATAATACCATTCAATTCGGCTAGAATAGTACTTAGGGAATGGGTAAACATACATCCGTCGACGACTGGGATATTGTGACTATTGTCTAAGTGGAAACAGGCTTGTCCAAAGTATCATGTTCCAAGGATTTACGTGTGTTTGAATGTATACGAGGAGAATAGGCACGGAAACAGGACGCCAGTACGAATTGAGGACCAGGTATCGCGCGTTCGAGCCTGGAGCCGCCGCATCGGAGCACTAGGCTCGAGGCACTGGCAGACACTCTCTATTCTGCCTTTTCGTCTTACCCTTCGTCTCGACCCATCAACATGACGCCGCCACCACTGCAACCTCGCCGACGCGCCGTCACTCCCCAAAATTTAGACATCGCCGACCGCCCCCGACATCCGTACAGCGCTCCCGACTCGTTCTTTGCCTCCGGCATCTCGTTGTGACCCTTTCTCCTTAGCTACTGGTCTCCCTGTATGTAAGGTAGACACTTACGCTACCACCTGCAGAAAAGAAATAGACAAGAGGTTTTCTGGTCTGCATTCCCTTTCGTGTGCATCAGGAAAAAAAGTTGCAGCTATATAGTGCTCTATAGCATGTATAGCTCGGCTAGCGCGAGAGAATGCCTCCCGGTATATAGCGCGCTATAGTTACCTAATATAGATCCATAGTCACCATAGCCTACATAGATAGCGTCTCTAGCGTCTCTATATGCTATGTAGCCCTTATACTACTCAATGCTATCAATGATACAGCAGCTATAGATCCTCAGGATGACGGATAGCAAATACAGTACGGTTTCATTTTCCCACTCAATTCCGGTCAGAAAATCTCTCAAATTATTTTTATTTCTCGTACAAAAAGACATATTGGTGCTACTGCTAATACATGTGCTCACACACTCCAGGCCAGGTGACTGGCACCGCATCCTCCCCTTCAAACTCTTGTTGTTCATCCTCCTCTCCGTTGTGATATGCTTCGTTGTGTCATTTCGGGTCACCATCAGCCAGCCCTCAACGTCCTCAACACCCCCTCTATGCACATGCACCAAGCGGCGGAAAATAACACTGCATACCTATGGAGCAAATCTGTGAGTGAAGCAAAAGGGTACATACAGCCAAGGGACTTGAGAAACTCACCGTACTCGCCTTCTATCCCAGTGCTGGAACACTCCTGGCAGCTGTGGCCCAGCTAAAAGCACCATCGTAACCTAGAAAAATACCTTATCAGCTTATTTTGCATAAAAAGGAAAAGGAAACCTTAACTTTAGATGCTCCCTACCAGCGAGAGGGAAATGTGAGACGTTAGGAAATGGGAGAGGAAGAACAAGTGGTTGTACGTTCAACGTTCGACGTTCAACTGACTTTATAAAATTTCAACTTGAACATGTCACATGACATTTGTGTTTGTTGACACGGTTGACGCGTCCCGACAGCCTGACTACAGGCGACGAGCTCCGCTGAGCATCCCGCTGAGTCTGTGTAAGTACCCCCCTTCCCTTGTCTCTCGCATGCTGATGCTCTACCACCCCAGGCACCCCACGCCGGTACACTTCGGCGACCCCTTCTTGCGCAGCGTCACGCGTCCCCCACCTCCCTGTGCTCACGCACGTCGCGCTCACCACGTGCACAGCCCAGCTCACAAACGAGCTCGCCGCGTGCACAGCATGTGCTCGCACCTCGCGCTCCTCGACCTTACTACTTGTTTTACGACCTCACTTCCTTCTGAGCAACCTACTTGAGCCCCCGCATTGCTGTCAGCCCTGCCAGCAACTTTCGGCATTTATGGGCTCCTTTCATTTCTTTTTCTTCCAGCATGCAGAAGCCCGTTCCCGTTCCTCGATATTCCTCGTCGGACGACGACGCCCCTGTCGTCATGACTCGTTGTCCTCCTCTTCTGTCCCCTCCTCTGTCTCTGCCTCCAGCCGCACCGCCGCCCCTTGGACCGCCACCAGCTGCCGCCGACCAAACCTTCGAAGTCCCACCCAAACCCCCGCCTCTGCAAGATAATGAACGGCGGGAGCCACGCTCAATCATATGTGCATCGTTTACAGAGGGTACGATGCGTGCGGAGCTCCCAGGGCGGGAGAAACCACGGCAAGGCCTCGCCGACGACCTGTGCGCTCTGCGTGGAGAGTGCGCCGCCCGCGCCGAGCGACCAAACGCGAGCACACCGCGGTGGGCACTAAGGACGTGCGGAGCTCCCAGGGAGTAGCCACGACGACGTTGCGGCGGCCTGCATGACCTGCGCGGAGTGTGTCGCCCGCGCCGAGCGACCAAACGCGAGCACATCGCGGCGCACGAAGAACGCATGGAGGTCCCAGGGTGCCACGACGACATCGCGACGACACGCGATCGGCGCAGAGTGCGCCGCCCGCGCTGAGCGACCTAACGCGAGCACACCGCGGGGCACGAAGAACCCACGGAGCTCCCAGGGAGCTGCCACGACGACATCACGTCGACCAGCGCGATCGCAGAGCGCGTCGCCCGCGCCAAGCAACCAAACGCGAGCACATCGCGGCGGGCACGAAGCTCCCAGAGAGCCAACACATCACGGCGACTTGCGCAATCTGCGCAGAGTGCGTCGCCCGCGCTGGCATGACGCGCGCACAGGGCTCCCCATGCTATTTAGTTTACTTGCCACTTGTGTGCCATCTATTGGCACCTTTCTCTATGTACTGTGCTTAGATACTTAGTAGTAGTAATGACAAACTACGGGTTCTAATAAACCCTTGACTTTTAAGGGTTGACCAGCACTCATACGAATGGGTACGGTGTTGACGGGTGTGGGTACGGTGGGACCCGAGGGTGACCTGTGTCACTCCTTAGATGTAAGTCCATAGCTTATGTAGTCATGGGGTTTACTTCATAGACTATATAGTATGTTCGATTATGTATATAGTACTATATAGATATCAAGAGAGCGCTGTAGACTCCCGAGGGCTATATAGCAAGCAGGAATGCACTATAGGCTCTCATAGCCTATATAGTTTGGCACGCAACTATATAGCAAACTTTTTTTCCTGATGTGCCGGGCCGCCCCGCGCTTTTCTCCGAGTCGTGTCTGTCGGCGTCCTCCCTTCTCGGTCTCGCGCCCCCTTTTCCCCTCCTTTTCCCATCCTACCAACATAGTCTACTCCTCCCCTTGGGACGAGCCATAACCTCAAACTCGCATTCGCCTTTCGTTGTGTTGCCGCCGTCAGCGTGAGCGATCGCGTCGGGCCCTAAGGCCTTAGGTCGGGCCGTGGGGTATTTTCAAAATGATAACCGTGGATTACCCCGTCATTTGTCGTTACCCCACTCGTTGGGTCGTGAGGCCAACCCAGGCGTTCTGGCCGACCTGGGGAAATACTTGTTGAGTGAGGCTGGAGGAAATCACAACCACCCGGGTCCACACGAAACAACGCGTATATTCGGTAATTGTCAATAATTCTGCTATATATCGTCAAAATTTTCAACAAATAAGATATTACAGTAATCGATATTATTTCCTTTCAACCACACCACACGTCAATGTCGACAGTTGGCTCAAAATCCTCACCGTCGGGCTCTGTCACCTCTCTCGACTCGGAGAGCATAGTCTTCGACTACGCAGACGCCGACATCGTCCTTCGTTCTTGCGATTCCTATGAATTCCGCGTCCTCAAGCTTTATATCGTTCATAGTTCTCCAAAGCTCGGCGAGAAAGTGTTGATCTCGCCTAATTCTCAGCCCAGCTCCTCTGCAGAGGCACATCTTGGGAGGGACACAAGCGTGGATGGGCTTCCGGTCGTCTCGCTTCCCGTGCATGGCGCCATCCTTCACAGCCTTCTCACTTATGTCTTCCCTGTCTCGCCTGTTCTTCCACAGACCGTAGAACAGACCATGGAGCTCCTATCTGTCGCTCAAGAGTACGAGATGGGCCTTGTACTAACTCAAATCAGGAACCACATTGCCCTACGAACGCCATCATTTATCCGGGAAGAAACCGCCTTTCTTGTTTATTCGCTCGCCCAAAAATATCATCTTCGTACGGAAGCGCTGCAGGCAGCAAAGTCCACGTTGAGCTTCTCAACTTTCACTATTCCGAACCTCCATTTTCGGGGGCAGCTCGATATGATGCCGGGTGCATCTCTTCATGAACTCTGGAATATCACAAGAGAGTTCGGTCAAAACTCGAGTCGTGCATAGAAGAATTCATGACGTCACATGCCCATGGGATACTAGGAAACTCAACTTGTGGATCTCTCACTAATTCAGGTGTCCCTTCTTGGCTCTATAGCTACATAGCCACCATCAAGACGGCCCCTGTTCCTCTGACCTCCCTAGGTCTTACCGAACTCTATGTGCACATGGCAACCCATATCCAAAAGCTGAGCCACAATGGGGTGGCGGATGCTCATCCTGCGCAAATAAACTTGGTGAGACGATACGCAGGTTTTGGGAGGCTTTGATAATTGTCGTTGATCGCAATATAGCGGAGGTGAGAGGCCCTGATCTCGCTGTGTTGGGTAGAGTACCTGAAGGGTTACAGGCTGAGATCGATCTCGCGCTTATCGTCGAGGGAGGAAATGCTAATGGTCAGGCCGAATCATCTAGCGAACCCCAACCGCTCGAGTATTCGGATATGTCCAACGCGGATGTAATTCTCCAGTCGTCAGATCGTGTCAAGTTCCGCGTCCATAGAGCGGTACTGGCCACATCGTCTCCAACGTTTCGTACCATGTTCTCTCCCTGTGACATGCTCTCTCTCCATCTGCCATCGAATGGTAGACCTGCAGGCGAGCTTCCCGTAGTACTCGTGTCTGAAGATGCGGTAGTGCTCAACAGTCTTATTTCAATGCTATATCCCGTACCTCCCGAGATTCCAAAGTCCAACGACGCCATCTTGGCTCTGCTTTCTGCCGCCCAGAAATATGACATGGTTGCGGTCCTGTCCTCCATTCGCGCAGAGGCTAGTCGCAGGGCACTGCTGTCACCGCCCCACGCCGAGGCCTTCCGTATGTATGCCATCGCATACAGCAGAAGGCTTATTCCAGAAATGGAGAGCGCAGCCCGCCTTACCCTAGACTGTCCGCTGACTTTCGAGAGTATCGGTGGGGCATTGCGCTCTTTCGAAGGCCGGGCACTGCAAGACCTCGCCGACTTTCGCACGCGCTGCGCACACAACATCCCCTCCCAATTAATGTTGTTCTTGAACCACCATATTGGGCTGTCCAATATCTGGGTTGGGTGTCCTACGGCCCCAACCCGCGGGCGCCTTCCCGGCTGGTTTGATGACGACAATCGTACATCTGAAGAGGGCCTTTATGTATGGCATCCCGACCCCTTCGGAATTTGACCAGGAATACTTTGCGGCCCTCCGAGCCCATGTCAAGGAAAATGATTGTCACTTCTGCGCGAAGGTACACATACTGGACGGAGAGTCATTCTGCTCAGAGTTCAAGAAAACGCTGGCGGACGCGCGAAATGTCCCATATCTGTCATCTGAGGGACCCCTGAGGGTTTGAGAAAAGTTCCCAGTTGGCAAGTCGATATCGATCTTCACCCGAAGAGAAATCTCATCTGAGTAAGTGCAGGTCCCATTACCTAGGAACAGTATCGTGGAATTAGGCCAGAATGGGACATAGGGACTGAGTAAACGTACATCGGAGACTAGGAGATTATCTAGTGGAAACAGGCTTGTCCAAAGTACCATGTTTTAACGATTACTCGCCTTTATCATAGAGTATGTTTGAATGTACACCGGGATAATAGGCTTGGAGAGCAGGACGCCAGTATGAATTGGGGACCAGTGTAAGGTATGCGCCTACGCTGGGCTCGGATCTCGCGGATCAGCACGTTCGGAGCGTCCGCCGCCTCTCCATTCATTTCCTGGCATTCCCTTTAGTTCCCCGGCAACACTTCACCTTGGTTACCCAGTCGCCGCGTGCACCGTTTCGTGTCGCTCGCCGTCTGCCGTCGTTGGACGACGTCGGGCCCCTCCTAGGTGCCGTGCGAGAGATGAGGATGGGAGGATGGGATTCTAGATATGGAGGGAGAAAGAAGACAGAAGAAAGGACGAGTAAGGAGGGAGCCCTCGAGACCGAGGCGTACGAGGAAACCAGGAGACCAGAGTGGCACCAGAGGTGAGAGAATGTCGGCTCGAGCAGGCAAGAAGACTAAGGACTTGAACGCATGACGCCACGGTAGCTGGGATCAGCGTCCAGGACTCGAGAGTTGCTGGGTCGAAAGGAAGAAAGAGAGTAGGAATGAGAGAAAAAGATCAACCGAACTTCGAGCGAGATAGGATGAGTGATGTTTACGATGGTGGTAGTCTTATATACAAGTACACTAACCTCGTACTTGGCTGTAAGGTAAGAGAAACGCGTTCGTCGCGTGTATGGGTTGGATAAGGAAAGTGAACGAGAGGCGGTGCGGGCATGGTTGAAGGTGAAGCTCGTGCTCGTGACGGCCCGAGCGTCGGGCGGAACTCAGGGTGTGTTGGCTTGAATGGAAAGAACGCGGCTGTACGGTGTAGTATTAATACCCAACAGAAAGGTCGGCCACGGGAATGTCAGACAAAAGACGTTGTGATCTTGTTTTCGATTGAGGGCATGACACGGCGCTTCGACTCAGAGCTGGGTGTGGTGGGCGCAAACGCCTCAGTGCTTGTATATAAGCTATCCTTACCTTCCCGTCATATGCGTCAATCGTTGTTCGTGCCACCGTTTTCCTCGTTCTCTGTGTGATTCCATCTCGGACCGCGCCGCTGTGCGTACTAGTACTCTCGCCTCGCCTCGCCTCTCCGGATGCCGCTTCCCCATCCTCTTCCCTTCTTGTCCACACCCTTCCTGGGTTAGACTTCTTCGGCACTCGCACCTACACCAGGTATCGTAGTGACCCCCGTCAGCGTCAGCGATCGCGTCGGGCCTGGTGGGGTGATTTCAAGTGATGATCATAGATCGCCACGTCATGGTTGTTACCCAACTCGTTGGGTCGTGGGGCCAACCCGGGTCTGGCTAACTTAGGGGAAATACTTGTCGGTGTAGAGTGGAAGCTGCAAACGCCACACCCGGGCCGTTGAACATATTGTGTAATCACACCCTAACAGTACAGTACGGAATAAAAAATCTCGCTTCCTCGTCGTCTGTCACCTCGACCACCATTTACGCACCAAGAGTCACCTCGTGTCAATAAATTGTGAAGTGACAAACACCCGTGCGGCGAGATCCTTTCACCACATAAATGTCGACAGTTGGCTCAACGTCCTCACCATCGGACTCCGTCACCTCTCTCGACTCCGGCGGGCCCGGGAGAGCATAGTCTTCGACTACGAAGACGCCGACATTATCCTTCGTTCTTCCGATTCCTATGAGTTCCGCCTCCTCAAGCTTTATATCGACCAGAGTTTTCCAAAACTCAGCGAGGAAGTGTTGGTCTTGCCTAATTCTCAGCCCAGCTCCTCTGCAGAGGCACATGCTGGGAGGGAAGCGAGCGTGGATGGGCTTCCGGTTGTCTTTCTGCCCGTGAGCGGCGCCATCCTTTTCAGCCTTCTCACTTATGTCTTCCCTGTCTCGCCCATTCTTCCACAAACCGTAGAACAGACCATGGAACTCCTATCTATCGCTCAGGAGTACGAGATGGACGTTGTACTAACGCACATCAGGAACCACATTGCTCTACAAACACCTTCGTTCATCCGGGAAGGAACTGCCTTTCTTGTTTATACGCTCGCCCAGAAACATGGTCTTCGTATAGAAGCACTCCAGGCAGCGAAATCCACGTTGAGTTTCTCATTTTTGACCATTCAGGACCTCCATTTGAAGGGTGAGCTCGATCTGATGCCGGGTGCTTCTCTCCATGAACTCTGGAAATATCACAAGAGAGTTCGGTCAAAACTCAAGTCGGACTTGGAAGAGTTTATGACTTCGCATGCCCACGAGATACTGGGAAACTCAACCTGTGGATCGCTCACTGAGTCAGGTGACCCTGCTTGGCTCTATGACTTCATAGTCACCATCGGGACAAACCCTGTTCCTCTGGCCTCATAGATCTTACCGAGCTCTATGCGCACATGGCAGCTCATATTCAAAAGCTGAGCCACCAAGGGCATGGCGGATGCCCATCCTGTGCATATACACCCAGTGAAACAATTCGCAGGTTTTGGGGGCTTTGACAACTGCAGTTGATCATAGCATAGCGGAGGTGAGAGGTATTGATGCCGTTATGTCGGGTAGAGATCCTGAAGGTTTACAGGCCGAGATGAGTTTTGCGCTCATCGATGAAGGGAAGGTTGATGATCAAGTCAAATTACCCAGCGACACTCACCCTCCACTGAATTATTCGGATATGTCCAACGCGGATGTCACCCTTCAGTCGTCGGATCTTGTCAAGTTTCGTGTCCATAAAGCGGTACTAGCCACGTCGTCCCCATTTTTCCGTGACATGTTCTCTCTTCCCCAGCCCTCGAACGACGAACCCGCAGGAGAGCTTCCCATGGTGCCCTTACCTGAGGATGCGGCGGTGCTAACAGTCTTCTTTCAATGTTATATCCCGTACCTCCCGAGATTCCGAAGTCCAATGACGCCATCCTGGCTCTGCTTTCTGCCGCCCAGAAATATGATATGGTTGCGGTCCAGTCCTCCATTCGCGCGGAGGCTAGCCGCAGGGTATTGCTGTCACTGCCCCGCGCCGAGGCATTCCGTATGTATGCCGTCGCGTGCAGTAGAGGGCTTATTCCAGAAATGGAGACCGCAGCTCGCCTTACACTGGACTACCGGCTGACTTTCGAGAGTCTTGGTAAGGAATTGCGGTCTTTCGAAGGCTGGGCACTGCGTGATCTTGCCAACTTTCGCCGGCGCTGCACAAGTAATCTTTCCTCCCAATTAATGCCGTTCTTGGATCAGCATGGGCCCTCCAAAATCTGGGTTGGGTGTCCTACGGCCCCAACCCGCGGGCGCCTTCCCGGCTGGTTGGAGAAGTTCTTAAGGGTGAAAATCGAACGGATGGACGACTTTGCTCATGCCATCCCGACTCCTTCGAAACTTGGCGGGGAATACTTTGCGAACCTCCAGCTCCATGTCACCAGATACGATTGTCACTTCTGCACGAAGGTACACACGCTGACCGGAGAGGAATTCTGGTCAAAGATCAAGAAAACACTGGTGGAAGCGCGAAATGTCCCATATCTGTCATCTGAAGGAGCCCCGAGCGGAACGTGATATTTACAGCCGACTACGCTACTTAACATTGCCCAGGTAAAACATACTGTATAGTTATGTCATCCCTCGTTGGCCCGAGATAGGACGGATGTGGAAGGTGGAAAGAGACGGGATTGCAGAACAACGAAATGAAAACTCTGCAACCATCAAAAGAATGCATGGACAGTCATGCTGCATAAGGTAGTGGAGATGATGCGGCAAAGTAAGCCCTGCGTTGTGCATGTGGATCTCCCTTGTGCTATACCTTTGGAGAGACTCTGGGCGCTTGATGCTCACTGCCAGCTGAGGTATCGTGATGACTCCCGTCAGCGTCAGTAATCGCGTCGGGGCCTTGTGGGGTAATTTAAAGGTGATAAACTTATAGATTGCCTCGTCATGTTGTTGCCCCACTCGTTGGGTCGTGAGGCCAACCCGGGCGTTCCGGCTGAGGCTGGACGAAATCGCAAACGCCCGGCTGGTCCGCACGGCGGACGGCGGTATAAAACCCTCACACATTGTCTTTCTTCTCTCTCCTAGCTTAGCTCAGTTCTTCTATTATCGCGAACTGGGGGGATCAGCATAGGCTTCAACGACTTCAACAATACGTGGGATTCATCAGAATATGGTGAGGAGTAGGGTTTCTATTTTCTCGACTGTTTTCGCGATTTTCGGATGCGGGCTTTTGCACTTCTGCCGTCATCGGCGTCAACCGTTAGACGGATCCCTATTCCGATCAAGGATAGACGTGTCATTGGAAGTAAGTAAGCAAGGTTTGATGTTGTGGCGTAGTAGACAGGAGCCGTGTGTCTGGGCGGTAGGGCGGTTCAGGCCTTCAGGGTAACTGAACGAGATGTCGTGACGAGCTGATGATGCCCGACTGCAAGTGCTGCATGCAGGCCTATGATCTGTATGAGCGTGGTAGTTAGTACAACCTATCCAATATTCGGAAACCTCACTTGGAGACACCCTGCGCACACCACTACTGCTGTAACCATGATAGACTGAAGTCGGTTAAGGCGCGTCAACGGAAGAGAGAAGCTTTATGGGCCGTGTATGTTTCGGCCCGCGGTATTCGAAAGTTTTGCGATTTTGGCGGTCCCTCGGCCGTCCATGACGAAGGATTGAGCAAAAACACTGCAAAAATATGAGAGGCAATTCACGGACGGGAAGAGCAAACCCTAACCCTGCTCGTTGAGGCATCTTCTACGCCCACGCGGCGACTCGGATCCCAGCACCAGCAACGCATCGTAACTTCGACCCAGCCTCCGGAAATTGCACTGCAGGAATGCTTCGACTGCGCTCACGTACAGTAAAATTTTGCGGCAAAATTCAAGAACCGTAGCAGAAGAAATCAGGGAAAAAGGTTATCTTTGATGTCCCACGAGGATGCCAGTGGCCGGTCACTGGCCAGGACATGAGAACGCGTGTGAGACCCTTTGCTTATACTTTATATTCCGCAATGTCCGGGGCGAGCTCTTGGTTCTGCCAGTGGTGGGCGTGCGAATCATACTGTAGGTGATTGTACGGCTGTTCAAGCGTTCAAGTTGTGCCACTCGCACGCAGAGCGGGGCCGTTGAACACTGGCACAGCAAAGAGAATGGTGAAGTTTACGGTACCTTATTAACCTCATCCACGTCCGCGGAGCAGAGAACGACGTGAAAAATTCCCCTTGATTACTTCCCATCTATGGCGGTG
The DNA here is from genome assembly GCA_022496215.1 of Russula brevipes. Lineage (NCBI taxonomy): Eukaryota > Fungi > Basidiomycota > Agaricomycetes > Russulales > Russulaceae > Russula > Russula brevipes. Next base: position 84,632 of record WTXF01000070.1, on the reverse strand, counting down.
CAGTCCCAATGTATTCCTTCCGGGGCGCCGCCACCCATGTACTCATGCTTCAAACGCGCTACTGCGACTTGCTTTGCTGCTCCACAACCAAGGCATGATCGAACCACGAGCACTCGGGTACTTCAGCCTGCCTGTTTCGCCTCAGCAGCCCCGATATTCCCAGCACTACTTCTGGGAGCGTTCTAGCCGGAATCATGGCCATCATTCATGTGACTGAAGTTCCGACGTGCAATATTACACTTTTTCCTGATGCCTACACAAGTTCGAGCAATTTATGGCTGTATTTGGCCGCGACTCTGTTATCTTTTCCCAGCGCTTTCACGAAAAGGAATGGTGATTAACGCCATCATTACTACGCCACGCTAGTCGATGCCAACCATCCAGAACTCACCTTCACTCAGAGAAACGGCTCGCGCATACCAATAGACTTTCCGGACGCCGCGTGTGCTCATCAGCTCCCCGTTCTCAGCGTGGGTGCAGCCGTCCGCGAAGAGAGCTGGCGAGAGTTCACATGGATGCCACTCTTTCGTTTATGGTGCACCCCGATCTATTCTGGGAGGGCTTCTACGCGGGCCGCGCATATAACCCGACATGTGAATCGCATTGCCCTGAAACGCGTCTCATGCTCATGCTCTCGGAATCTTTGACGGCATACATTTGGCTTCTTTGTTGGCGTGGCGTGGCTTAAAAACCAGCCCTGCAGCTTTGGCAGACATCGCATCCCTCTTTTCCCCTCTCTGCGAGTCGTCGCTCCTCACCTACCTTGCCACTCTTTATCATGCAGCTTTCGCACCGCCTCTTTTCTGCTTTAGTCGCTCTTTCAACCCTCTCCCTCCCCGTCTTTGCCGGGCGCTCTCTTCGCCAGCATGTCGAACCTCGCGCTTTGGTTGATTCTTGTGCTACCATCACTGCACGTGATCTTATTTCCGTCTCGCTCAGTTTGCCCAAGTTTGCCTATGATGGCTGTCTCGACATCTGTTTATGTCTTTCGACGCTGCCCCTTGCCATCCATTCCAATGCGGACCTTCGCCAGCTCGTAACGACCTACGGAGGTGATCTGGTCAAAAAGGACCTCACGTTACTGGTGAGTACATTGCCTCTCACCGACTCGATCCCCATGTCAGCTTACCTTGGTGACACCAGATCAGTCATTCCCAAACCAAGCAGACGTGCCAATATCCTGACAATTGCAAACCGGTTTGCAACGTGGGAAATCCTTGTGACTTCGACTGTGTGCCTCCATATGTCCGAATGGGCCAACAATGTGCTTGCGAACCCCCCTACTGGCTCTGCAACGGCGTGTGCGGCACCTTCAAGCATGTTAGCGAACTCCGATTGTTTATCTTATGGCCTTGTATTGGGAACTTATGCCGCTTCACAGGGTTGTGGCTCCGCTGTTCCCCATCAACGCAGGATAAATGAAAAGTTGAGGGCCCGCAGCCGCGGAATTTTCACGCATGAAGATGCTCTATCGACGTGTGCTCACGATGAGCAAGTCTGCGGGGTCAGCCAGGGCTCAGCTGCCTTTGAGTGCCTCAACACGGACACCGCGCTGGAAAGCTGTGAGTCGGCATCAATCATGAACATTGTTTTTGGTGCTTATTCCTTTTCTCACCAGGTGGTGGATGCGTATCCCCGAATCCTTTCCTCCTCATGTCAGAGCAGGGCCCTGAGGGAGTTGACTGCACGGCTCTTCGTTACGTCCAAAATGTCCGATGCTCTGCAGGCCGCTGTGTTGTGCAGGCTTGCGCCAATGGCTATATCCCCTCTTCAGATCATACCGCATGCATTCGCGAGAATCGCGACACTGCCGCAATCGTCGTCCAGGCCGCCCACATTTAGGTGTTGTCGCGCATTCCCATTCCCCCATTATGCTATGCTGTATGTACAGTCCGAAGGTAATACCCCATACGATTCTGGCTTCGGCTCGGACAAACGTACGTTGAATTCATTCGTTGCTCTTTAATTCGTAGAGCGTAGTGATGTGGTTACTGCAACTTTGTGGACAATTTAACTATGATTATCTGTGTGCAATTGGCGAGTGTGCTAGGATTCCAATCAGAGTCGACAGCGACGCCACGGCATAACTAGTTGTCACGGTAGACCCGTTGCACTACGTCAGCTGTCATAGTCGTCAAAGTCGGCCCCTGTCTCATGTGTAATGGTCATCGCTGCCTACGGAGGTGCCACGACGCAGGCACGCGCAGCATATCCTTTATGAGATGCCTTCTCTTCCATACTAGTCGGTATGATCGCGCGGCCTGAGGTCCACCAGATTACCGAGGAGTCGCTGCTGGCTTCCGCCTGATTCCGATTCCGAACCCGTGGCTTTGCTCCGTTTGACTTGGTGAACGCGCTGAGGGTCAGAACCATCTCCACGAGAACCTACTCAGCGTTGTCCGCCGCGGCGTATGGTCAGCCAGGGAAGGTCGACCAGGGTGCGGAGCCGCGGACGGACGAGCATAACGACACTCATTTTTGCGAGCGAGCGGGAAGCGGGGCGGGACTGTCAGTGGTGACTCACTGGTTCAGTTGTGCGGATCGCACACATATTGGAATCAAACTGGCGATCTTCCGCGTACTGGTGCCATTAATCCTCTCCACATTTGGTTCATCCTGGATTAGCTTTTCTAAGCACTTTAGCGTGTACCTCTATATCGGTTGATACGAACGAACTTGTGGATGTTTTTTTTCAATCTTGATTCTCGCCATCGTATCCATCGTATCGAGTCGCCGTAGCGCGGGAGTCAGGATAGCTTTCGAGAGGCTTTTTTTTTAAAAAAAAAGGAGAATCCTTCAGATTCTCCGAGAGACCTCTGAGGGTGCGTCTATGTTCGCGCTGACAACTTCAGCCGGATGAGGAGAAGATCGGGGAATAGGACGGAGATCGGCATGCGGAATTAAAAGGAAGGGAGTTCGAGGCAAAAAACGTATGCGTGTGTGGGCGCTAGAGCGCAGATCCTGGGCGCATTATTGTAACTTCTGAGGATTCACCGTGACCGAGCTTCACGGGAAGGGCGAATGGGAGGACATATATTGATGATTGGGTTGAGCCACCGCCACCTTGTTGTAAATCTCTCTCTCATTGCCCGCTCAGAGAATCACAGAAATGGTAGGCTCGGTCAAGGAGAGCGCGCGCCTGCGGTACGTCGATATCGGGGGAGCCGTAGGTGTAGGCGTTGGTGGATGAGTTGCAGCGTGCCCATTCCTGCCTTCTTAGAATGTTTCTTCAGGCGGTAGCGAGTACTTGCTGGAAGCGTGAGGAGCCTCAGAGCCATGTGGTACGCAGCGAGGTTCTTGATTCTCTGAGGGGATGAGCGCGATGAGCCCTGACGCAGGCCTGACCCCTGAGTTCATCGATACAACGGGGTCCCCCCTACTTCGCCAGTGACATGCGCGCGACGGCACCATGCTAGCATTTCGCCCTTGCCAGCAACACTGTCACCACACCGTGAGTTATCATGATCTCCAATTCTGTCTCCCACTTGTATGGCTGAAACATTCACCTGGTTAACAACAGCTGGCATCGCTGGGGGTCTGCCGAGTATGGCCACACCTTACCTCTACACGGTGAATGTCGGAGGTGACCAGACAATGTCAGGCGCCACGACAATGGCGCCACAGCCGAGAATGGTTCTCGGGAAACATTATCGTTGTACAGATGGAACTGATGTTGATGGGATCGAGGTGGCACACGACGTCACATGCAAGAGGGCGGAGAAGAACATGGCCAACAGCGGGGTTTTGGAGGTGGCGGGGTTCACAAGTAGGGCCCGCCAAAGGCCTGCCACCAGGACCCCAGAGTGGACAATTCATAAATCCCAGAGTATCCCAGGGCGGCGGAACACGGAGCTAGGAGATTCGCAACTCCCAACGCGCAAGGAGTTTACGATCAATCCCTACCAGGACCAAGAATCCAAGGGTCGGCTGTGACTACTGTGTAAGAACAGCTGTCTTAGTAGAGAAACGAGGGAGCGACCTGGCACCACGTGCCAGTGCCAGTGGGCAGTGTAGCGCAACGAGTTTACAACGCGGAAGACGGAAAGCCGGAGGTGATGGCGACAGAGATCGACTGGACTGGCTCAGTGGCGTGTGTCTCTTCTTCGGGACTATGCTGATCAAACGACGGGACTGGGTGAGAAGACGGCGGGACCGGTGCTTTGTTCCCAAGCTGCTCAAGGAGATTGTCCGTGGACTCGCACTTAGGGTCGATGACTTGCGGATGACGGAAGTGTCTCCGAATGACTCAGGAGGAGACATTGATGAGAGGGAAGGCGGGACAGGCTTGCAAATAGGGATGAAGCAAGTCGCCGCGAGCGCGTCGAACGGTGAGACAAAGTCAAACATCGACTTTTTTTGGCGGAGGAGAGCCTTGCTTCTGGGTCTCCTATAAGGAATGCGTGCGCGTTGAGCACGATTAGCCACGCCGGAGCGCCCGACGCCCGACACTCCATCCCCTCTCGGCCTCGACCTCTCGACACAACGCCACCGCCCCTGCAAGCAAACGCCGTCGCCCCAAACCCTTTCAGCTAGCATAGTCTATCTTACTGTCACCCTCTTTCTGTCCCTCTTTTCCTTTCCCCTAGATACCAACTTGTCTATAAAGTAAACTCAATATCTACCTACAAAAACTGTCTACCTAGTCCCCACTGAATAAGAGACTCTATCTGCGTCCCTATCCGTGTGCCGCGCCGCCGTGCGCTCCCGTTCCCTTCGTTCGCCCGTGTTCGCTGTGCCACCGTGCACAAGTCCGCTCCCCTTCCTTTCGTGCCGCACCGCCGTGCACTCCCCGTTCCGTTCCCGCGTCCCGTCCGCTTCCTCGTCCCCAGCTCTCCCTCTTTCATATCTTATCCTATCTTATCTGTCCACACTTTCCCTTGGGTCGAATTCACCAACTCGCACTTATACTCCTACTGACACAGAACCACGGGGGGCCAAGCGTTGCTGTTGAGATGTGTCCGAGACGTTGGAGCGCGGAGCGTTGCTTGAGCGAAAGGATAAGTTGAAAGTTGTCCCGAGGTATGCCAAAAGGATGCTCACCCTGTCATGAGTTGTTCAAGAACCCGGCCTTGAGACTCGTTGTTGATGGAGGTAGCGGGCGCAGTGCGATTAAATAGGCCAGGAAGGGTCGGAACCTGCTGAGGTGCGCCAGATGGTGTGGGCAACGCACACCCGAGTCCGAGTCTGAGTGGCCATCACCGTGACCCCTCCGCTCGGCTCCGGCAGCAGGCACGGCATCGGGCAACACGGGCGCGGGCTTGGGATGGTTGCTGGATCAGGATCAGGAGCTGGGCGTGTATGTGGAAGAGTTCTGGTGCACAGGATTTCAGGGCAGGTTGAACTGTTATCGATACGCCACCGGCGGCGATGGGGGGGATGAAGAGAGGTTGATGTTTTATAGCCCTCTAGGATGCGCATGTGGGTGGCACTGGGCGAGTGGGATTGGGGGACGGGGGATGCCGGGGGCTGTGGGGATGCCACCACTGCCGCATCCGAGAGGCGACTCGGACGTGTGCTGCGAGGCGGGATCAGCGGATCCAGGTGGGAGCAAAGCGGAAGGAGTGATCGCGCCGATCATCACCGACCGGTGTCCGAGGCGACCGCAGCGGAAACACATGAGAAGGCGGGGAGCGACGGGTGGACCAGTGGTGGACCGCATAGCGACACGGTGAGAAGCGAGGGCGTGGCCACAGAGCAGGAGCGAGGCGCTCCGGTCAGACTCAAATGAAATCAAATTATGCGGGTACAAAGTAAAAGTACGAAAAGACATATTTTGGAAGTACTGTAGAAGGACAAATCTTGAAAGTAAAAGGATAAAAATGATAAATATGGAAAGTGGGACGAAAAAGTCAAAAATGTAAAGTAAAAGCCTGACTGACCCCTCTGGCCCTATGAGCCCCACCCCCCAATTCCCAACATTCACGCTTGGAAATTGAGATTGTGCGGTCGTTCTTAGTTCTTGTTGGTCCATACTGCTTTTGTGGACGAGGAGGTGGACGAGGGGGTTGTCCGCGGTCCCTGAGAACTTGGTCACCATTACCACACATTTTAACTGCCACTGGACTCTCTGTTAGCAGCATTTTTATTTAAGTGACCAGACTGGGGTTTGAACCCAGGCCTCCTGAATATATATACCAGGTGCTCTACCTATTGAGCTACCTAGCCATGGGTGGTGGGTGGTTTTACATCTCCACAACTGTGTTGGACACCTCAACCAGTTTTAGTGACAGATTACCCTTTCCCAACATTCTCCTCATCAGAGGATCCTCTGAAAGCAGCATCACTGTTAACTGGGACAAAGGTCGGATGCAGAGATGGAATTTCGAGGGACTCAGTGACACGACGCGTTTGAGACTTTGAGCTTCCTTCCCCTCGCTCTCTTCAAAAGCCCTCCTTCAAACACCTCTCTCAAGACCATCGGGTAGTCAACACTTTCCCTAAGTGGACGAACTTGAACCCTCGCGCCTACACTGGCTCAACTGGAGCGGGAACTACGAGAGCGTTGTCACCTTCAATTGAGAACCTGAGCGTTGCCAGTTGTCCGTCCGCCACGGCGTACGGGTCAGGGAAGGTCAATCAGGCCGCGGACAAGGATAACGACCACAACACTCGTATCGGAAAGACTGTCTATCTTCAGCACTGGCGCCATTATCCCACCGCACTTCCGTTCGTCCTCCTAGCCATTTAGCGCCTCAGGCTACCTCTATATCGGTTGATGCGAACTTCTGGATTGATGGTAAATTTTCAATCTCGATTCTCGCCCATCGTATCCATCATCGCTGTAGTGCGGGATACTTCAGGACCGCCTTCGAGAGGTTTACAAAAAAGCAGAAGTTTTCCGATTCTCCGAGAGACATCTGAGGGTGCGTCTATCTTCGCAAGGAACCGGCGTCGGTCATTCCCGGTTCTTTCTTGCCAGTGGTGAATGTCAGGACCACGGGAATGACATCCTATTTCTGGCAGTGCCGAAGCTTCGTTTGCCTGCCGGTTTGGCCCTGTCACCTCTCTTTGCATTGTTCCCGGAGGTGTATGCTCTTGAATCCTGGCAATCGAACGATCAGCCATGCAGTCAGGTGTCTCGCATACAGCGATGCATAGTAAGTAATTCTCACGTCGTGAAGACGGAAGCTCTATGATATCGCCACTGGCATGCATGAGCAGTACGGATGAGTGCCAGTCCCCTTTGGGGCAAGGCCAATGCAATGAGACAATCGCCGATGCGTCATCACGGATATCCCAAGAAGAGAAGGGAATGTGTATTTATCGTCACCGTATCCCGCAATTGCACGGTTCTCGATTGAAAACGTTCCGTTTCCGGTACATTACATGGGGTATGGTCAGGTAGAATCCCGAGTCACGGCTTCTCTCCATGTCTGCACACGCTCAGTGTTTTCCTTGACTTCCTTGAGAAGTCTTTCTCTTGCTGCCCGGGAACGTAACATGAAGAATAACATCACGTCATCCACATCCCAATCTTCCTTGCCATCTGACTCCAACGATTCTACGGTCCCTGCTCCGGCCGCCGCCGCATGACTAGGCCGGCCCTAGGGGCCCCACGACCCCCCGATTGCTGACGCTTGCGCTTCTCAATTGCAATACTTCGGTCGTTCCTACCTGCTCGTCCATACCGTACTGGCGCAGGTTGGCGAGGAGGTGGACGAAGGGGCTGTCGTTGAGCCTCGAGGACTTCCTTACCGTGACCCCACACTTTAACCGCTGCTGCACCATAGTTGTAGTGCAAGAGTAGTCCCGATGGTTTCTCCTCATCAGAAGATCCTCTGAAAGCGCCATCACGGTTGACTGGGACAAAAACTGACACATCCGGAGGTAGAGTTTCGAGGGACTGCAGCGTATAACGTTCGTTGGCAGGATAAACAGCACCTTCCGGCATGTACTCTCGATCTAGACATTGGGGGATATCGTCTTTGCCGAGAATAGGGTTTGGGGTCTGGTTGGTTGAGGCGGTGATAAAGGCGATGAAAATAGGACATTAAATGTAACAAACCTTGAGAACAACGACAGTTCGTCGATCAAACAGGCGGTGGATCTGGGGATTCGTGACCATGCCATTTCGAACGTCATCGATATCATCAAGATTAGCAATATCCTCGTCATACTGTGAACGTCCTCGAACAATAATTTCAATCCACTGAAATGGCCGAGAAAAGAACAGTTAACCATGTACTTCCACACGAAAGTAGAGAACATACATCAGAGCTTCGCTGAAAAGGAATGATATGAACGGCATCCACAATTTCTTCTGTGCCTCCTGTCCAGATGCAACAAATGTCACGTTCCAGCAATTGGGCACAAATCTTTTCACACAGATCCACCGATTCAGAAGATGCCTGTATTTCAGTCATAATGACCTCAAGGTCAACTGCCTGGGACAAATCTTGAGTGGCAATTACATGCCGTGAGTAACCAGCAAGTTAAAAATGACGGCAATGGCATGTAAAGAGGAAAAACGCACTTGCATCCTCAGGGGTAACGAAATAATATACCCCTTGGTTATTCAGGCCTCCTTCATTCACGATCTCATTTCCATTGGGTTCGACGGCCAGCACGCCTTCAATACCCAGTACGCACCAACCGAGGTACAAGAGATATTTTCGGGGCCTCAAACACAAGGAATGGATAACCTCCAGAGGAATTTGGAGATAGAATGACGACGGCAAATCGCTTTCATAGATGAGAACAAGCCAAACATGATTATCAGGGACAGAGGTGGATGAGGAAGGCGACATGAAGGCTGAAGACAAGCAGGTCCTGAGGAGGACGTGCACTGACCTGTCAGGCTCTGACTCCGGAGCCCCTCTCCGGCTCTCCCTCTCGGCTCCCCAACAGCAGTCCTTTCCACAGGCCCCTCACGGTCACGAGTGCCGCACTCCCGCGCACTTGTCCACGTCTACAATCTTTCAGGACGAAGAGCGCGCGACGTCGCTGGAAGCGGAACTTGACGAAGCCCGTTTCAGGGCTTACGGTGCCAATGATCCGCAGGACCCGCCCCGGCTTACGATAGTTTTAGTTTACACCACATCCACATATTTGCTTCTTCTACGCCGTCCTCTGCTCTGCTTGTTATCGCGGATAATTACACGTCAGGAGGGATGTAGGTGATCTCATACTTATCCTCTTTCTCGTTGGCTACTAGTACATGCTCGGCTCGACCTTCTGGGACCCCGGTTCTGAGCTCATCGGTCGGCGGCCCATCTTCATCGGCACTCTTACCATCCACATCAACCAGGCCCGCGCGAACGACATGACAACCTTGCTCGTCACCCGCTTCCTCTGCGGGTTCTTTGCCGTTGCTCCGCTGACCAACAGCATGCCCCCAGTGCCGTCCTCGAATGTACTATATCGCCCCGCGGGGTTGTGGCTCCGTTGGCTCCCTATCAATGCAGGATAAACGAAAGATTGAGGCCTATTGAGGGCCCGCAGCCGCGGAATTCTTACGCATGAAGACGCTTTATCGACGTGTGTTCATGATGAGGAAGTCTGCGGGGTCAGCCAGGGCTCAGCTGCCCTCGAGTGCCTCAACACGGACACCGCACTCGAAAGCTGTGAGTCGACATCAACCATGCACATTTTTTGGTGCTTATGCGTTCTCTCTCCAGGTGGCGGATGCGTATCCCCGAATCCCTTCCTCATGTCGGAGCAGGGCCCTGAAGGAATTTACTGCGTGGCCCTTCCTTGCGTCCAAAATGTCCGATGCTCTGCAAGCCGCTTTGTTGTGCAGGCTTGCGTCAATGGCTATGTCCCCTCTTCCGATTATAGCGCATGCATTCGCGACACTGCAATCTTCGTCCAGCCTGCCCACGTCTAGCTGTTGATGCGCATTCCCTCACGACACAGGCACGCGCAGCACATCCATCACGAGATGCCTTCTCTTCTGTACTAGTCAGCTACCTGAGGTCCACCGGATTATCGGGGAGTTGCTGCAGGCTTCCGCCTTCATCGTCGCCGGAAACTCCCTGATTCCGCTCGGCTAGTCGGCGAACACGCCGAGGGTCGGAACTGTCGCCTTGAGAACCTGAGTGTTGTCTGCCACTGCGTACGGCTTAGGGAGGGTCAACCAGGGCGCGGACGAGCATAACGACACTTGCTTGACAAGTCTTTCTCTTGCTGCCCGGGAACGTAACTTGAAGAATAATATCACGTCATCCTCAATACAAGACTCCAATGATTCTGTGCTTCTTTTGTGTCGACCGGCGGTTCGCACTACACGCCCTTGATCACATTTGTGGGGGATGTGAATCCGGCCTTTTCATATGCCCCGGCCTCGTGAGGAACATTTGTCACATTTCTTCCTCGATATCGATCATGATACCGGAGGCATCGTGTCAAAGCCCTTTATGACCATTTCTCCGGCGGTAAGATACAGCCCGGAAGTCGATCAATGTACTTCCCCGCGGATGTTCTCCTAGATATAGAAATATATTCAATCATGGATGGAGCCGACAAAACAGAAGCACACGGTGCACGCTGGTGCCAGTGCATGTGTGCCAAATGTGGCGAAACATCATGTTTGCTAGTCTCGTTCCCATCCGTTCTATAGACTTTGTCGGAGAATGTCGGAATGTGTCGGACATTGAAAAACTGATGTCAGGAAAGTCTCTAGAACGTCTGGTGAGTTTTTTTTTTTTTTTTTTTTTTTTTTTTGACAAACGTTATATTCGACCAATAAACACTATTTCTAGTATATACGGGGGGGGAATAAGGTTACCGGTACTGGGAGATAATGATCAGCCTGTGACCGGTTCGTTATAGCCAGTCCCCAGGGGGGACCGGAGGGTGAGGATAAAGGCGGTTATGCGTGCCCTGATGGGGGCGATGTGGGACTCAAAACGTCGGGGACGGTCTCCTACCCACTAAAACCTCACTGCGGTGTAGCCAGTTGTTTGGCAGAGTTCCCTCGGACAGTAGTAATTTTCCATGTGTTCTCAATAAGCTTTGGGTATGTTTTGCTACGCTTGATCCGTTGATGTGCTTCGTTGTTCCCTGTACCTACTAATGTACCTTTGTCTTGTTTAATTCTTGTTGTTGTGGTCCTGTTGGTTGTGAGTCTCGTCGATTCGTCGTCTTGCTTCTGAGGGAGGGGTAAGGGCCCCGCGTGTGTCTATGCTGTGGTACAGTCTGCGGTAGTTAGTGGCGGCTTAAGCGGTACCTTTGCTTACATGGGGAGGGCGTGGCGTGTCCTGCGGGGTGCGCCCTTGCGTGGTTCGGACGTCGTTATTGACAGTGGTGTTGCTGTCTGCGAGGGCGTTATTACTTGGTGAGGGGGTTGCCGAAGTCTTCGGTGTTCAGGCGTTTGGCTTTCGTAGGTTTGGCTGGGTTGAGCAGGGCCGGGCCCACTTCGGCTCCTTGTCTTTCTGGGTCGCGTTGAGGTGTGCGGTGTGTCGGGCTTGGTGTGCCGTTCGTATACTGTGCCGTCTGAAACATGTTTATACCTTTTAGTTGTGGGGGGCGGAGTTGGGGTAGGGAGGTCGAGAAGGTTAGCGCGCGTCACTTAGCGCGGTGGGTTGTCGCCTTACAGTACCAGATCGTGTTGTAGAGGGGCGTGATGTCACGTTTCTTCGAGGTTGTATCGGGAGGTTATGGGGTCGGTCCGAGGGCCACGTTGGGGGTTGATTGGGTTGGTGGTGTTTTGTCCCTCTTGGGTCTCGCATGTTCGTTTTCGAGGGGGGCTGTGAGGTATTTGCTACTACCGTGGGTGGCCCGTTTTTGGGTGCTCTCATTCTGTGCCTTCTGTTGTCGCGTTCAGTTGCGTGTCATGTATGGGGGGCCGCTTGGCGTCGAGCCTTATAGGTTCGTCGGGTTCTCGGTGGCTTGGCGGTGTTGGCTAGCTTGGGGTCTCCTCGCATGTTGCGGTCGTTTCTCCGCCTTCTATGGGACAAGGCTGTATGGTTGGGATGTTGGCTATTGTGGTTGTTGGCCGGTGGGTTTACTTCAGGGTGATTGTTCCGGCGGTTGGGTTGCCCAGGCGCCCGGGTCGGGGGGTTGCAACGTTGGGGGGGGGACTATCTGTGTCAGTGTGTAGTGGCACCTTCCCAGATTGTACTGCTTGATTGGGGGATGTTGTTCGTAGAGCGATGGGGGCTAGGGAGGGGTTGGCTGGTTCTGGCACTGGGCGGAGGGTTTGACGTGGTTTGGGGTCTGCTCGGTTGGCGGCAGACAGCTGGATGGGGTGGGTGTTCTTCGAGGTGTTTGGGCCGGGTGCATGGTGTGGGTGGTGTTGCGGTGCGTTACCTGTTCGGGTTGGTTGGGCATCGATAGCCTGTGATCTATGTATGTTAGGTCGGTTTTGTGGTGGGAGGGGGGTGCTCACACAGCCTCTTTGGACTTCCTGGTCTGGACGTGTGTAACGCTGCCGCATTACTGGGTGTTATGTTCTGTCTGGGGGGTCGGGGTCGCTGTGATTTTGGGTCCGTCTCAGTGTGCTCGGCTGGCTGCCTTTATTAGGTTAGATTTTCAGTGGGGGAGTGGGTTTCCTCACTGGTCGCTTTGGGTTATTTATCTGGGGGTTCGGGGGGGTGTTCCGTGTTGGGGTGTTTTTGGGGGGGACCTCTCGGTGGTGTGTTCGGTTCGATTTCTCAGGTAGTGGGGTGCCTCCTGTTGGCCCTGGTTTCTTGCAATCATGGCGGCTGGGGGCGATTGGGATGAGCTGGCTCTTCCGGGCTGCGTTGGTGTGGTGGTTGAGCGACGTTGGGCCTTGTCCATGGCTAGGGTTCTCGCGTTGTCGCAAGGGTGGGAAGGTGTTGATAATATATAGAATAATTAGGGTTACTTTGTATTGCGTGCTATCATTTCCGGTGCAGTCGAGCAGTTTCGGGAGCACGAGTTTTCGTAAGGGTGGGAAAGGGTTTATAATATAAATGGTTTAGTTATGGTTTTTCTCGGTTGTTTGGTTTAGTTTTTCTTTTTTTTTTTTTTTTTTTTTTTTTCGGGGGGGCAGGGGTGCATCGACGACGCATCGTCGCATCATCGTTCAGGTTGACGTTAGAGGGTTTTTCATTCTCTGGGGGTGTCGTTGGTGGATAGGAGGATGTCTTTACTGTTCGTTTAGGGGGTGCAATCATGGGTTGTGAGGTTCAATCTTGTGCTCATCGTCATCAAGTCCCGTCCTACTTCATGTACCTTTCTGTGTTAGTGGGGCTCTCCCGACATTGGGGACAGGTTTGTGTCATTCTGTGTGCTTATGGGGCTCTCCCAACATTAGGCAAGTTTACAGCTGCTGGGGGGGTGATGCAGTGATGTATCGTCTATTTCCTTGCCCACTTATCGTGGGAATTTCCGCACCTGCTCGTGGTAGCGGTTCAAGGAGCCCCCGTCTGGTGAGTTTTGACCGGCGGGGTGTGGGTAATGCGCACGTGACGGAATAAGAGTCTTTTTTTTTTTTGAGTGCTGAATAACGACCAATTTAATTTTGAGACTGATTTAATTAATTTGTGCTAAGTCGCGCTGTCTGCCTACACACTGCACCCTGAGCACAACAGTGCTGTAGTGCTTCTCAACGTTTGGATAAATTTCTCTAGTCGTACCCCATTCCATTCTCGAAATACGCGTACAAAACGTTGTAAGGCTAGCACCCATGTTGCCCTCAGAATGGACTTATTCTACTCTTTACCTTTAAGAACGCCTGACCAGAGCATCAACGAAGCCCCTCTTTTCTGAGCACCGTCGGGGAGGCGACTGCACCCCTTTCCTCTCGTCTAAGAAAGGTGGGATGTAGCAGGGCAGAGCAGCGTTGGCGGAGGCGCATGGGTGGGTGTGCATGCGCCCACGCGCTGCACGGGTCCATGGCGGCGTGCACCTCTGGGCGTGGGTCGTCGCATAGGCGCAGGAACTCGAGCAGGAGTCATGATCAGCGCAGAGTAGCCCTTCTCTTGCGGATACCCGAGCGGCGGGGGACGACTGCGAGGGGCGCCGGGCGAGGAAGGGGCGGACGGCCAAGCGTGGTCGGAAGGGGCACACCAGCAGAAACTGCCAAGCACTTCGAATATTGTTTCCCGACCAATGAGGAGGGTGTGCCCGGTAGGATTTGGTGCAGCACCTCGAGGCCCAAGCGGCGCGGCTCCATGCTTGTGCTAGCATGACCTGCTGTGCGAGGACATGAGCCCCGGCGGTTGCGGCTGCAGTGTGCTGATGCAGAGCCGAAGGTGCTCTGGCGAGCTTCTCCTGCAGATACCCAGCGGGCGACGACTGCGAGGGGCGCCGGGCGAGGAAGGGGTGGACATCCAAGCGTGGTCAGAAGCGGCGCGCCGGCAGACGCTGCCGAGTACTTCGAATATTGTTTCCCAACCGACGAGGAGGGTGCGCCCGGTAGGATTTGGCGCAACGCCTCGAGGCCCAGGCGGGTAGCTCCATGCCCGTGCTCGATGCTGTGCCGTCGGTGGTGCCGCGCGTGGTGAGGACGTAATCCCCATTCTGGAGTGCCTCCAGCTCCGCGAACTAGCTGGGGCCTAGCGTGCCTCACTCCCAGTTAGTGAGGGTAAGAGCGACGACGAGAGGGAGATTTATCGCCTCGTCGTTTGAATATGCCGCGAGGAAGAGCGCAGCGGCGACGAGAGCGCGCGCGCATGCCAGATTGCGTGGGCTGAGCCCCGGCGGTTGTGGCTGCGCGCCGCCTGCGCCACCCCCTGCGAGGCCGAGTGTGAGCCCCTCGAGCGAGACAGGGGAGCGCGCGATGGGCTGCGCCTGCGGCAGTTCACCAAGCGCGGCAACAGCGCATGGGGGAAGTGCGGCTTTTCGAGGGTTGAAAGGAACGCGTCGTGTGTGGGCAGCGCGAGGAACGCGGCAGCACGGGCTAAGGCCTGCAGCGCACCGAGAACGCCGCCGAAGAGCGGGTCGGAGAGGTTTGTGGTGAAGAGGAAGGAGAGGGCTGCGAGCAGGGCTGGCCAGCCTGCATTCAGCATCGCGCGCATGGTCTTGCCCGGGCAGGCTCGGTTTCGGGGAGCGTCAACGGGTCGAGTGGACCAGGTGCATGCGAGGCCATCGGAGAGGGAGACGAGACATTGCACGCTAAGAAGATACATGTAGACCTCCGGGATGGGTGGCGCATCGGCTTTGTCGAGCTGGTCAATGCTATATCTCCGCGGAGTCCACCGCGTTCAGACGGTCGCAGTAGAGGGCCCATAGATCATGCTTTTGGCGCGTGCATGCAGGTCTGTGGAGCGCGGTGGTGTGGCGGGGCACAAACGCACCTGCCCGTGACGGGATGAGTCGAGGAGCTCGCCGGAGGAGCGCTGCCCGGCGTCGCACGACCCGGACCAGATCGTGCGCGCGAATATGTGATTGGGAGACGTCGTGGCACCGTGCGCAATCGCTGCGCCGCCCCGGTCGTACATGTGCTGGGCCGCGTCGGCGCAGGTCTAGCATGGGCGAATTGAGCGCGTGTCCGGAGGGTGCGAGGTTGTCTGGCGTAGGCGTAGCGCTGGCGGGTCGTGAGCGAGGGCTGGCGGAGGGAGGGGCCACCATTGCGTACCACGTACCTCGTGGTATCGCTTGACGACGGAGACGTGAACGAGCTAGTCTCGGTGACAGTGACATTGGGTGGGAGCTCGTAGTGTGCGGCATTGACGTGGGGTGCGTTGCAGAAATTGTAGGTTTTGGGAGCGTCTGTGGGTTTCGAAGGATCGACGCGTTCGCCTCGAAGTGATCCGTCCACCGTCCACGCCCGCACGGCCTGGAAGACGCTGCACAAGGCATTTGCGGCGCACATGGGACGAGTCGATTCTAGAGGGTTTTTTTGAAACTTAGATAACACCCTACCGCAACAAATTACACGGAGATAAGTCCATCACGACACCCATTTCCATCACGTGAGGCATTACCCACACCCGCCCGACCAAAACTCACCAGACGGTGCAGAGACATTCCTGCTCAGAGTACTTTAAACCCCGATGTCGGAGCACCGGCTGGGACCGAGACTACATGTTTGCGTCACCACGTCGCTTGGATCTGCAACTTCTCTGCATGGACAACGAAAACACCTACGGCGGAGATGCTGGTGTATGGCCCGCTTATCGTCGTCTCGAGTTATGGTTTTCCAACTCCAAGTTGGACGGTGCCACTGGCAGTGGCAGTCACAGACGGACAACAATCCAGCCACCACGATTGCGTGCCATGTGTGAATGTGAAATCAACCTCCAGAGTATGTATCGAGCATTCTAGTGGACAAATTCGTCACCGCAATGGAGGGGCCATTCCCCGCGCTGACATATCTGTCTTGAATCGCAAGGAGCAGGCATAGGTCATTCCGGCCGGTTCTTTCTTGGGTGGATCTACGTCACGTCTACGAGGACTCCACTTGAATGAGATCCCATTTCTAGCAGTGCCGAAGCTTCGTTTGCCTGCTGGTGACCCTGTCGCCTCCTCTTTGAATTAATATTGTTCCCGGAGGTGTATATGCATTTGAATCATGGATGGCTATCAAAGGATCAGCCGTGCGGTCACTGGCATCTCGCACAGTCATTCTCACGTCGTGAGGCCGGTCATCGCCAACCACGGATATCCCAAGAAGAGAAGGGAAGGTGAACACTAATTCGATCATCACTTTGTGGTCACTAGTACTGTATCCCGCGCGTTCCCGAGTGTTTTCCTTGACTTCCTTGATTGGGACAAAGGCCAACGCATCCGGAGGTAGAGTTTTGAGGGACTGCAACATATAACGTTTGTTGGCAGTATAAACGGCACCTGTCGACATGTACTCTCGATCTAGACGTTGGGGGATATCGTCTGTGCCGAGAATGGGGTTTGGGGTCTGGTTGGTTGAGGCGGTGATAAGGCAATGAAAATAGCACATTAAATGTGACAAACCTTGAGAACGACGACAGTTCATCGATCAAACAGACGGTGGATTACAGGATTTGTGACCATGCCGTTTCGGAGATCGTTGATATCCTCGAGATCCGCAATATCCTCACCGTAGTGTGAACGCCCTCGAACAACAATTTCAATCCACTGAAATGGCCGAAAAACGAACAGTTAACTGAACCGCGTACTTCCGTATGAAAGTAGAGGACATACTTCAGAGCTTCACTGAAAAGGAACGATGTGAATGGCATCCACATATACTTCTGCGCCTCCTGTCCAGATGCAACAAATGTCACGCTCCAGCAATTGGGTACGAAAGTTTTCACATGGATCCTGAAGGTGCCTGTATTTCAGTCATAATAAATAACCTCAAGGTCAACAGCCTGGGACAAATCTTGATTGGCAAATACATGCCATGAGTAGCCAACGAGTTAAAAATGACAGCAATGGCTTGGAAGAGGAAAACGCACTTGCATATTCCGTAGTAACGAAATAATATACCCTTTGTTATCAAGGTCTCCTTCGGTCATGATCGCATTGCCATTTGGTTGGACAGCAAGCACGCAGAGGATGACGGCAAATCGCTTTCGAACGAGGCAAACATTTTGTTAGGACGGAGACGACATCCCAAGGCGGTCCGAGGTTCCGAGCACGTGCATGATCATGATCTGCACCGGGATCATTCACGACTGGCGGGGACTGTCTCAGGCTCCGACTCGATGCAGCTCTTGTCATGTTATGATCTTGTCAAGTTGCAACCGTACAAATAGCATTTCAAGCATGGAACGTTCTTCCCTCTCCGGCTCAGGCTCTCCCACAGCAGTCCTTTCCACACCGTATGTCCCCTCCCTCGCGCTCGTCGTCCCTCACGGTCGCGAGTGCCGCACCCTCTCCCGCGCACTCGTCCACGTCTACGATCTTTCAGAGCGAAGAGCGCGCGACATTGGAAGCGGAACTTGACAATGCCCGCTTCGGGGCTTGCGGTGCCAATGATCCGCAGGACCCACTCCCGAACAAGAAGTCCACGCCGCTGCCCTTCCTGCCCAAACCTAACACCGACCCGAAACTAGTTACTTGGGACGGCCCCAACGACCCCAATAACCCGCAGAACTGGTCGTTCTGGTACAAGTGGTGGCTTACGATAGTTTGCACCGTGATGACGCTCAACGTGTACGTCCCTCCAGTGGCGTCGACAGGCTGGACATTCATTTTATCCATAGTACATTTGCTTCTTCTGCGCCGTCCTCTGCCGTGCTTATTATCGCGCGAGAATTACACGTCGGGAGGGAAGTAGGCGATCTCATACTTACCCTCTTCCTCGTTGGCTATATGCTCGGCCCGACCTTCTGGGGCCCTGGTTCTGAGCTTATCGGTCGGCGGCCCATCTTCATCGGCACTCTCACCATCTACACCCTCTTCCACATCGGCCAGGCCCGCGCGAACGACATGACGACTTTGCTCGTCACCCGCTTCCTCTGCGGGTTCTTTGCCGTTGCACCGCTGACCAACAGCACCGGTGTGATTGCGGACATATGGGATCCCGTGAATCGGGGCATTGCAACGAGCGTGTTCGCTTCTTCTGTCTTTCTTGGCCCCGTCCTCGGCCCCGTTGTCGGTAGTTTGTACGGGGTTTCTTCTCCCGATAGAACCATGCAAAGCAATTGACACACGCCGTTTTGTCCCTTGCAGTATCACCACCAGTTCCCTCGGCTGGCGCTGGGTATTCTGGGTCATGATGATCTTCGCAGGATCCTGCACACTCCTAGGCTTCTTCTTCTTACCTGAAACTTTCGCACCTGTGCTCCTCGCCCAGAAAGCGAAGCGACTACGCAAGGCGGATCCCGAGAAGAACAAGGAATTCTATGCAGAGAGCGAGCGCGTCAGCTGGGCCCCCTGTGCCGTCCTCGAACGTACGATCTTTCGCCCTTTCAAGATGCTCTTGGTCGAACCGATCTTGCTGCTTTCGACGATCTACCTCTCGGTCGCTTATGGTGTTATCTACGCAAGTACGTCTCGTCGTCTCGTCGGTCCTCCGCCAGGATTTCTGACCACCGGTCTTGCCGCGCAGTGTTCCAGGCCCTCCCGGTGATCTTCATCCGCACGCGCCACTTTTCGATCTCGAACGATGGGCTTGTCTTCATCGGCATCGGCATAGGTGCCGTCCTCGCCTGCATCGTGAACCTCTGTTTCTTGCGCTCATACCCTCGCCTCCTCAAGCAGTGGTACGGGTTTCCACCGGCTGAGGAGCGTCTCTACTCGGCCATGGTTGGCGGCCCCATTTTGGTGATAGGTATTCTGTGGCTCGGCTGGAGCGGGAGCTACGAGAGCGTACCCTGGTGGGTTCCCGGGCTGAGCACGATCTTCATCGGGATGGCGATCACGCTCGTATTCATCTCCTTCATCGTGCGTCCTGTCTCTTTCAGCCTTGCTCGTGGTGATGTGAATGCCGCAGAGTTATCTGGTCGATACCTACCTGATGTATGCGGCGTCTGCACTCGCGGGTCATACGATCATCCGCTCGGCGACCGGCGCAGCGTTCCCGCTCTTCACGACGCAGATGTTTGTCGGCTTGGGCATCAACTGGGCCGCCACGCTCCTGGGCGGCATCGCACTCGTCCTCGCACCGATGCCGTTCCTGTTCTACAAATACGGCGCGCGCATACGCACCAAGAGCTGCTTTGCTCCTTGCCTCGACTTGAAGGTTGCCGGGTATCTGGAGGAGAAGGAGAAGGGAAGAGGACGACAGGCTGTGTAGATAGGACCAACCCTAATTGAGTGTGTGTCCGGGCCGTGCTGAGTTTGTGGCTTGCTTAGTCATCGGCGGTCCTCCAGTCGAGTGAGTTTTGTCACCCGAACAACGAGGACAAGTGTCCTGTCCTCCTTCACTAGACACTCCATGGAGTCCCTTAATCTTAATGCACTTGCGGGCTCGCTCCCAACCTCGAATCTCGCAAACGCAGAGAAGGAGCTGCTCAACAATTTCAGAGGTAATCGTCCTTTTTTTTCCCTATCACGATCTCTCCTGCGGAGATTGACCCCCTTGTCATTTTTCCTCAAAAGCGGCCGCACTAAGTATAACAAATCTCTATCGCTCCTCGCGGGCCACCTCCAAGCGCGCCTACAACTCTGGCTATGCCGCGGCCTGCGCCGACCTGTTGCAGATGATCCAACAAGGCGTGTCCGACTCCGAGACGCCACCCACCATAGGGCGGGTCATGGACTGGGTCGAGGCACGCCTCGAGGCGGTCCGCGCTCGTGAAGAGGAAGAGGAAGAGGAGGACGAGGAAAGCGCAACAAGAAGGACGGCCAGGTCGGAAAGCTCAAGGCGGGTTCGACTTCTAACCTTCCGCGGGCAAATAGCGCCCCGGCCGTACCGCAGCAGCCGCCCCGCGAGCAGGTGAGTTCTCTCCCTCCCTTTACACTTGTCTCTCGTGGACTGTTGGTATCCTGAATGCCATTTGTTCTCCCCGTAGGGACCCCTTGCTCCGGCCAAGTTATCGCAACCGATCACGACTGCACCGACCACATCGCCATCAGCGCCACCTTCTCCACCGGCTACCACCGCACGGCCACTCCCTCTACAGCCCCACCCGCCAAGACTCCCAAACCCCGCGCATTCGCATCGTCCCTACATGCAAAGGAGAACCCGCACCCCTCGGCGGCCATACCCTCCACGATACATCCGTTCCCGATATCCCCAGAGTCACCGTTCACGTTTACTGCGTTCCCGCCTCTGCCGTCCTCGCCGGCACCGACAGAGGCGCTCGCGATCCCACTGCCGCTGGCCGTGTCAGCAGGAGCGAAACGCCGGCATGCCATGATGGTGCTGTCGGAAGACACTGCCTCCGCGGGCGGAGCAGCAAGCGCGGGTGCAGGATCGAGCCGTCGGCGCACGCGGTCGACACGTGGTGTACATCAGAATCAACACACGCAGGATGCGATGGACATTGAAGAGGACGGGCGTGAACGCAAGCGCGTTGCCCGTCGCTGATACTTCACACCCCGCTGTTTCGTTTGTATTTCCCCTACACCCTCCACCCCCAACGCGCCGTGTTCTACTAGTCTTTCCTTGAATTTTTCTTTGCATCCAGGGGTGCTGTTCGCTGCCGAGGTTCTGGGTATTACATGTACAATACCATCACACACAAGGCACTCAAGGAAGCGCGCACGAGAATTTTCTGTTCTTCCTCACGTCATGACGACCCACCAAACCCCCACATGTACTTACATATCCCATCGCATCATTGCCCAATCGGCAGTTGTGAAGCACATCTCTTTATTATAACAGTGATTTTTCCCTGAACCCTGATGGCCTGAGGTTGCATGGACAACCGCGCGGTGACCAGTGACCCTGCGAACTAGCTCTTACGACGTTGCAAGTCTCTTTGTTTGTCACTTCGTGGCTATGTCTATCTGTTATCTTGGACCCGAGGACAGGTGCGATGACTCGTGACGACCGGGAAACAAACAATTGGAATCTGAATGGGTTTGACAGTTGCCGACGATGGTGATTGTAATCGTCCCACAGTTGTTGCCAGGTGCCAACACTCGAGTCAAGCGGTTACAAACGATAGTTGACTCGGCTACCTAACCCTTGACCACTGATACATAACTGATGGGTGATGGGCAACTGACAAAGTGACTCGTGGTGGTATGCAGAAGCGAGGAGTTGCTGATTTCGCGCGCGCGCACGGATGCGGTGACCGGCTCGATCTTGCGCATCGTGTCAACTCCGGCCGACGGACGATTAGAGAATTGGATATTGGATCTTTTCTTCCCCAGTCTGCCTTTCTCCCGGCGGCGTCCGAGTCTCGGGCGCCCCTTGTATCCACGCGCAACAAAACGACAGATGTAATCTGCCAGTTATTTGTATTTCTACTGTATATATACATTTCCAAGAGAAAACCCCGGCCCCCAAGAAAACGGCGGGGAATAAAAAAAACCGCGTCAAGCGTAGGATGTAAGTTTACAAAAAAAGTGGGAAAGAAGAAGACATGTAGCCGTGTGTGCGTACACGGCATGCGGACCCTCTTGCGAGGCTACTACTAAACGAATCGATCGCAATCGGTAGAATAGAAGAAAAAAAAAGTAGAGGGCGAAAAGTGGCGCCTCACTCCTCTTTCGCCACCACCACAACCCCGCCACCGCGGGCGCGGCACGCCCTGACGATCTCCCTCTCTTCCTCCCCCCGCAACACCCTCCAAACGCACCTCGCGTCCTCGCGCCACTCCTCCCCGTCCTCCCCCGCGCGCTCTTCGCGCTCCTCCTCCTCCACGCTTACCGCAAAGCCGCGCCACACCACCACCGCGCGCGCAGCAACGGCGCCGACAAGCACAGCGCGGAGCGACCACCGCGGCAGCACAGCGCCGACGAGGCCGACGGCGCCTGCAAAGATGCCGACGTGCGCACGCGCAGTATGCGCGTGGTGCGCGAGGCGGCGCAGCGGCGTACGCGGGGGACCCGCGTATGCACGCACGAGCGGCGGCAGCAAGCGCGGGTGCAGCGCGATGGCGGCGCCGACGGCGACGCACCAGGGGAGGAAGAGGAGGACGCGCAGGGCGAGCGAGAGCACACGCGGGGAAGAGGAGGAGAGCCGCGGTGGCGTCCAAGGTGCGCCTGGTGGTGCTGGGGTACGCGCCGACGCGGACGCGGACGCTGAGCGGGCGGGCGCTTTCGGGCTCGCTGGGGCGGATGGGAGCGTGTCGTGTGTGCTGCTGCGCCTTGTGAGCGGACGCACGGTCTACGGCGACGCACGTGGGGGTGAGTATAAGCGTTTGGTGGAGAAATGGACATGGATGGTGAAGTGGACGTACGGGAGATTGGCCTTGGACGGCGCGAGGCGTGTTCTCTATCGGAACGTTCGGGAGGTTGAACAGGGACTGTGGGGCATTCGCAAGAGTCAAGTCCATAAGCTTGGAAGATGGCGGGGGTGGCTGGCTCACCTGAGTGCGGACTGCTGGCTCCACCTCAGGTTCAAGTTGGCCGTCAAGTCCGACATGTCCATGTCGGACATGTCATAGTCGGTGAGCAGCTGCACGCCAGTTGAGACTCCCGCATCCGCACTGGCCCGTCTCTTTCGCTTCCCCAGGCTGAGCAGAGCTTGTCTGGCGCGCCATACCGTTCCCCGGGAGGTTCCCTTTGTGATAGGCTTGAGCGGCCGCGGGTCGGGCTGGTGCTTCCCGTACGCGAGCGGGTCCCGGGGGGTTGCCAATGACGGCGGGTCAAGTGGGGTCACAGGCGCCGAGGAGGACGGCGAGGTAGAGTTGCTGACCGGGTCGCTGGGAGAGAGCTCTGGTACTGTCAAGTCCTGCAGCGAGACCTGCTCGGCTGCAGAGATGTCCTGTGTTGGTGTGCCATAGTCAGACTGACAAGGAACGAAGACAGGGAAATAAGACTTGCGATGTGAGGGGCGGCGTGCATGATGGCCGGGTGTGGAAGATGGATTGACTGCGACGCGTTGAGGGGTTATAGCCTCAGCTGGAATTCATGTCCTCCCAGGCCGTCCGCCGTCAGCCCAGCGTTTGCGTGCGGACCATCCTCTGTCGTTCGTTGGCGGCGTACAGGAAATGACGAGTAATTCCCCCAAACGCGGAACCTGACTGTGAATGAACATAGTCTGCTTGTTTTCTGCAGTGCTTGAAATTTAGCTGATTGGTTATTGATCGACCCGGGGTACACGCCCCAATGTCAACAACGCCCCGTAGCACCGCGTACGTAACCGGCAAGCTCCAGCTCCACACACAAGCATGGCGGCGCGACTTACCCGCATCGTTCATCAAATCTCAAAAATACTTTCTTGAGGTCGAGCTCATCTCGAGAATAAAAATGGACACATCCGGAATTGAACCGGACACCTCTCGCACATAACATTGCTAAGCGAGCGTGATAAACCAACTACACCATGTGCCCTCTCAAAGAACTGCAAAATCAAAATATTGAATGGGCGTGAAGATTAATTAATGCTTGTATCTAATGTCCGTTTCCGTTCTCCGGTGAGAACTAAGTAATAAAAATTAAATACAATAACGCAAATAAATGTACGATATTGTTGGTCATGCCTTGCACATCCCTTCTGCATCCCAATGTTCGCTACGGACGCCAGTTGGGACAATAAAAAGATCGTTAGGATCGTATGCAGCCTTAATCCTTTCAAGTCGGTGGTAGTTCGAGCCGTAGAATGTGACGCTGAAATCCGGCTCGAGGACATCTCCTTCATTCGAGTAACTGCCACTGGATGCGCCACCAGCAAGCTCCGAGAGCACAGGTCTAACGGTTGCTGTAAAATTCCTTCGCAGTGCCTGCACGCTTGCTGCGGACAGCGCACTGTCCCAATTTTGAGTGGCAATCAGCTGGAAGAAAAGAAATTGTCAAAAGATTTGACTCGAATATGCCGAGAAGAATGCTCACATGAGTCTTGGCCTTGCGCCATGCGGGATTGACTGCTGAATCGATGTGGGCATTGGCGGCCACTTTGCCTATGTGAATGGTCAATCCGGAATACAACCATAGATTTTCGCGGGAACGCACCACCAGCGACAAGGTTTCCAAGAAGTCCCTGGACACCCTCAGAGAGTAGTTGCTTGTATGCAGCACCTACGCTTCTCGGCTCATCGCAATAGACAGAGTCGGGAATGAGGCGGGAGCTAAGAATTACATTATACCCAGACAAGTCGTCTTGAAACCCAACGACGTCATTGGCAAACGTAGTAACCGTGGTCTCCCCCTGCACAACTGCTCCAAGTGCAATTGCGTCAGCAAGGAAAGAAGCCATCTGCGCCTTGCTGCCGTCACCGTCGAGGTCTTTGAAGAGAGTGGAGACGGCAAGCGTGCTATTCAAAGTTGATCCCGATAGATAGAAGTACTGCCCGGCCCTGACCTCATCCCAATCGCGGATGTGCTTGGCGTGGGTCGTCATCAAGTTGGCCGTCTGGTCCACCGTCGCAGTCAGAATATTCACTGTGTGTAGAGTCGCGTTGAAGAGTGGGAGGGTAGGGAAGGTAGCGTCAATGATGACACCCCAGCTTCCAGCGCCGCCCCCACGCAAAGCCCAGAATACTAGAGGAAAGCAAGATGAGAGGAACGGCAATGTAAAATTCACAGATATCATACGATCGGAGTGAGATGCCGAGTTGACGGTCACAAACGAGCCGTCGGCCAGAACGACGTTGAACTCTGGGAGATCTTGTTCAGGCTGGTTGGAAGACATCTAGAACTGAACCACCCACGGAGAACATTGTCTGCTGCAAGCCCATAGAGTGGTGAGAACGCGGAATGTCCGGCGCCTTGAGCATAGCCGCCTGCTGGGCTGACTGTAGCGGCAGTGCCACCTATAAACATCTTATCTCGTGCCTTTGCAGCAGCGTAGATAGTTTTCAGGCCAACACCGGAGCCAACAGTAACCGCAGGCCCATGATCCGCACCGGCAATGAGAAACTGTTCCGTAAAGGTGATGTTCTGGAGGTAAGCTGTCCAGAGCAGGAGAGAGTTCTTTGCCGTAGAACGACCCAGGTAATCGTGACCAGAAGACTTGATAGCAACGCGAAGGTTGTGGGCCTGGGCAAATTTTATTCCAGCCTAGAAAGATGTGAGCATCTGCCACTGTGGAGTGGAAGTGAAATAAATCGGACCTGAATATGTTGGACTGCTGTGGCATTGACTGCATAGAGTGGGACGTTTCCCTGCGCACAGCTGCTACCATTTCGTAAACAAAGGGATGGGGGAGGGTCGTAATCCTGTTGTTACGGTGACGTTCAATAAAACGTGGAATAAGTCCCATAACTGGGGCGGTATCACCTGTTCCCAATTGTACTACGGGCGCAAAAAACTCAATTAGTGGGAAGAGGAACCAAGTGGAGATACCAACGGCATTCATTGATCCGGGAATGGTTTGTCGGTAAACGCCGCTTTGCCACTGCGCCTCTGTGCACCTCAACTCATCGCATGCCTCTACAGATGGTACGACATTGAGCAGACGACCATCGATGGTGTCGTTCAGAGCGGACCAGGCGGCAGGGGAGGGATAGCCAGGGTCGCCAGGTTGGTTGCGACACCACGCACGAACAAACGCCGGGCTGAAAAACGACACGACTATCGCGGTGACGGTCACAGAACGGAGAGGAGGAATCATTGCCACGAGTACGGAGGGGAGGGAAAGAGAGCGAAACGTTCGAGGTTTACGGTCTCATCTTAAGTAACCTGGATCAGTGCTGGCGGCGTAGCGAATGGATACTGTAATTTCACCCGCCACCCCAAGGAAGCAGGGGGCAGTGGAGTGGAATAGAAAAGAACCGTGAAAAAAGACTCCATGCAGTAATGCTGACGTGGGCACCATTTACAAGGCCCGGCTATATCCCGGTCGGCCAGGCAAACGACGGGGTGATCAGGAGAGCCGGAATTCTGGATACTCGATACGGTCCAGCAAAATGTTGTGCAGTACGGAGATGTTTGCCGAAAGCCCGGATTTCACATGTAGCTGGCTAGTGTTGTGAGTAGAGTAGTGGAGAGTTTGATCGTATCCTCACGTGGCACTAAAGTAACGCGTGGCTGTGGCTGTGCAATGTCACCGGAGTAGAAAGTCCCGGACCCGCCTGTGACTGCGCCGCTGCCATTTCATCCTGCATCTCTGCGAAACTGTCTTCCATCCCCTACTATATAACCTGACGTCTCTTTGATCTTCTAGCCCATTCGACCGCCCAGGTTGCTTACCGAATTACACGGCAAGCGAGCACTCCATGCGTCCCCCGCCGGAGGTAGTTCCACCGGGTGACCACGATCATCTGCTGATCCTGCGCAGTCCCCTGGACACCATTTCTGGTCATAACTTCCGGACTGGTGCGGAAAAAATGAGGCTCAATCGATGGCCGAGAAGCCCCCAACTTCCGCCCATACAGCGATGACCCTGAGCATCACAGAGTGTCCGCACAAGGGAATCGTCTTTCCGCCGGTGTGGGAAGCATCCTCAGGCACGACTCTCCAGTCAGGATGATAGCCCCACGACATACGAATCACTGGTGTCAGGTGGTTGCCTGAATTTCGACTGCTTTCGGCCTCGAATCTCCCTGACTTTCTGCGAATCTCTGAGTGAGACCCGTCAAATACTCTCTTACTTTACGCCGACATTCGGCAATCGTTGCTTAGAGCCGACTGCGTGGAAGCAAGTACCGTGAGTTAGGCATAGACATACAGTATGAATCGTGCTGAAACACCAGGTAAAAAGCAGTTGCCGTGACCAACTCAATCAGCAGGCATCATGAAGCCCGCAGTAATTGCGGCAAAATGGCAGAAGGAAGGGAGGCCGTGACGTGTAGGCGGGCCTCATTTGAACCAACCCACGTCGGGCGCGTGATGGCTTGCCAACTAGCCTCATTGGCTCCGGCGGTGCGGAGATAACGTAGGACCATCAATGTGTGAATGCATTGGACCTATCATGGGCTGTCAATTCTTGTAGACGCTTTCTGAAACAGTGACAGTAGCGAAGGTAATAATGGACGAGCTGACGGCACTATCATCTTGCCCCTGAATGCCACGCCACGCTGGAATATAAGGACATCAAGGAATAAGTGATATATCAGAACAGCACTCTTGATGGGCGGCAGTCTCGTCAGCTGGTAATGGTCGCACTAGCGAGATTTGACATGGAAACAACGAGTCCGAGAAATGCCATATTCGGGTAGTTGTAGGCAGCGCTACGCAGCAAACAGTCACCACCGTCGAGGGCGGGTCATTCGTAAATCACCAATTTTGGGCACTGGGTTGACGACATGCTAGATATAAGGTATTCGATCGAAGCTCTCCATTTCAAGTATACAGATCGAATTTACGGATAATCTCACGGTTGATCTTGATGAAAACATCCGCACCTTTCTCAGCTACCCCCCACCCGCGTGAGCTGGGCGAAGTGGATAGTAATAGCTTTAAGCAGTCGAAGGTGACAACATTTCTCTGGAGGTCACTGGAAAACAAACACTACGGCACATAATAGGGCTTTGTGTTTAAAGATCTTCGGCCTGGAGGCTGTGTACTTCCTTCCCTCTGAGGAGTGGCCGCCGAGCTTGACAGAAGATCATATTGGGATTGATGGACCAATGAGCTGCTGCCGCGCTATCAAAGTTGATGAGAGGGCCAAAAGGAGTATCATAGTGCATGGAAGCCGTATGGAGAAAACTTTGGTAAGACAAGCCTTGTATACGTCGAATACGGCGTTACCATTGTTTCGTATGACACCTCGCTCTCGTGTGATCGAGTCGAGTCGAGCTAGGACTACGCATAACTTGTCCTCTCGGGGGTCAAGAGTGGGTGTGTTTCTGGTGAACAGATGTTTACTAGCCGGGATTTGAAGAACCCCACCCTCGCCCTTCATGACAAGGCGCGGCAGCACAGAAGGGCCACCAGCAGTGCTGAAAGTACGCCCATGAGGACAGTAACGTCTAGCATGGCCCGTGCACCCCATCGAGCAGAGCCTTGGCACAGCGTTGGCACAGCGGGTCATCTAGTCTCTCGGCTCGGGACACGGCCACTTTTTGTATCCGCACTTCGGCTATGTATGTCCCTATTATTTATGAAGGCCAGGCACGCCAAAATGTACAAGTGTAGACCCTCGAAGAATGATGAATATGGTGAGTGAACCTCGCCGTGGCTGATGATGGAGAATAGAATAGAGATGGGAGATTTTGCTGCGTGCCGCCGCCTCACGCAAACAGGATGTCACGTGCCACGGCCCACGGGTGAGCGTGGCCGGGGAAGAAGGAAGGTCGCCCTGTCGTCCCAGTCTACTGTACTGTACATTGGGTACACCCTTTTGTCACCCCAACTTTGGCGTATTTACCCGAGTAGGTAGCCCACTTGCTCAGTTCAGTGCGCTGAGACCGCAACTGTCCGCCAGAACTAGCGGTATACAGATTAGAAATTAAAAAAAAGGGTACAGGTTCTACTAGTAACGATACTCTCTTGGATACTCTCGTCGACATCCTGCCAGTGCACGCATCAAGAACCTTCAAAAGTCTCCAATCCATACTGTTTTCGATCTGTGGTCGGAGGCGACAAGTCAAAGGCAGTACTGTACAGTATGAACAAATTGTCGGGTCCTCTGCCGCCAGTGTTCCTGCCGGAACTTTATATTATTATTATTCATCAGTTTTGAGACGTCATGCGCGTCCTGCCTCGGCTAGTGTGCATCGCATACTGTACTTTTGTTTTGACCTTTAAGACGCTTATTGCCAGTTATCAGAAACCACCACGACCTCCTCTCTTGTAAAGACATGGTCTTACTCCCCGAGCTTGCAGATGGCAGGCCAGAGGTATTCCGACACTGGTTTAGCGCATCGACGATGAAATGTAGAGGGGCTCATCTATTACATGTCTTCCAAATGGTCAGATTTCCTTCACGGTTGCCCGGAGTTCTAGCTATCTCCAAGTCGTCCATAGCCATTTGGGTCTCCACATCCTCTTGGACAGAAAGATGCAGAGATGACGCAAGGAGGGCAAGAACTTGGTTGTTGAGATACTCGCTGAAAGAGCAGACGACATGTAATCGTCATACTTATATGACCAAACAGGTTTCGCCTGGTCCTGCCAAACCTGAAACTTTGCCGCTTTCTCTCACCAAGTCTCGAAGCCCCATCCATTAGGGGTGTTCCCCGAAACCTTGGACGACACAGATGAACGCGTGTTGAGGGGGCACCAACCAGTGCGAAGCGAGAGGATACGTGTTATCCATAATAGTGCGTTATTGCAGCCATTCGTTTCCGCGTTCGAGAAGTCAGTGGAACTTTCTGCGGTAGACTTTGACGCACTTGGGGAGATGAATACCGAAAGTTGAACCCACAAGCTCGCTCAACTACTCCACTTTGTGTTGACGATCCATGCATCATGTCCTTCACCGGCCTCACCCCACACAGTAGGGTGTGGTGATGATAAGTCCTCCTCGTATTGGTTGTCCCCACTATTGCTGTAGAAGGGGCAAGGTCGCATCACCCGGGAACCCCCACTTGTGATAAAGGTAACTGCTCGGGAATGTGGAGGAGACGTACTAGTAGATGACCGGAAGCTGAAGCACTGAAGCTTCGGATTCCGCTGCCACGAGATGCCGCTCCATCACGACGCCGGCGTAAATGCAAAAGGAAAAGGGATGATCGATGATCGATGATCACTCCTCGATTCCATTATGGCAAGAATGGGCACCCCGGCGTCACCGTTACGAAGACACTAAACCCGAGTTCAGCGCAAACGTAGATCCCCGATATAGCGACGGAAGAACCTCCGCGCGCTCATCAGCAGGCTGTTGCACAGAAGGCGAGTATACCCCAGCATGCCGTGGTTGATTGCCACTTGCAAACGGCATCAACCTAGATACAGGGAATGGCAAGCAACTGACCTAAAAACTGCAGTTGTTTTCGGACCGCGGTGTGGGAGTGTGGGTCCGTGTGACCTCAGGACGTCCTCTTGGCACACCCCTCGAACCTTCTTGCAACGTGCACGTGAGAGGGGGGTGGTTGATTTGCTCACCATTTCCAACCGTGACCACGCCGTTCGTCTCCCTCCCCAATCAACTCGCCAGCGTTAGCCATCCGCCGTGACGCCCATTTTAAAAAAAATTAGTGATCTTTGCTCGGACGCCATGTGCATGGAGCGTTGTTTTGGGCTCGTTCGGGCCCTTGGACGGCGTCCCTCAATTTCCTGCATTGTCGAGTTTCCTGGGGGATTCTGTGACGCATTGGCATTTGGCAGGCCTTTGCGTCCTGCCTCACCCTGATGGTTCCTCCTTCTCCCTGACCAATAGCGGCCCGTACGGGGTATACGTGTGGGAGAGAGAAAACGCCGCCCGGCGTATCCCTTTCTACCTGTTCATTCCTGGCCACGGTCACGGCGCACGATAACGCCTATTGTCATTTACCTCCCTCTCATCATTGCACTCTCTCACTCTCAGGTTGTTATCTTTACAGGTCCGGGTCCTCATTGGGTAACGCCGAGTTAGAGGCACACGTGGCGCGAACGCGACGGCCTCTCCCAAGCGAATCCTAATAAACTGTTCGTGTGGCGCTCCGTCGGACTCGCGGGCGCCTTCCCCTCCCCTTTGAGAACAACAACACGATGGGCGGCTACGGCATGTTCTGCGCGTTCACCTTCAACAACTTACTCGTGCCACGTTTGCTGCCATCCTGGGCCCAAGTCGCGGCTCCGCGTGCCGCGTGGAAAAAAAGGAAATCACCAGGATCTCCTCGGCGTAGTACTCTACTCTGTTAGTTAGTGAGAGACGGGGCCCCGGAAATGAAAAACGAAAGATCGAGGGATTGGTTCGGGGTCAGGCAAAGACGCCGTTCGTCCAATCCCCGCGTTCAACGTGTGGCATAGAATGCAAATTGCCCTTTGTGCGACCGCAAGCCCCAGGCCAACGCCAGCTTCTTGCCGGCGCTCCGAGTCTCTTTTTTTTTTCTTTCTTGTTTGGTGATCGAGATTGATCACCAAGCGTTCTGGGCATATGTTCAAAGGCCCCGACCAGAGCTAAGCGAGCGATGAGGCATCGATTCGGACGTGACGAATGTGGGCCAGATGTGGTCTGCGCCTCCTACCCCTGTGGTACCTACGATCGATCTGTACATGCACCCACATAATCTGCATAACCCATGCCCATGTAACCGTTGTATCTGGCTACAGATTGGAGGGTTGCACGTGGAAATCTGGGCGGTCGCCATTCTAGGCCGACCTATACGCTATCGTGCCGTGCCGAGGCGAATGAGAACGTAAGCGGCAATAGTACCGACCATGAGGGCAGGGCATGTTCCTTGAGTGACACCGGTACCACTACACAACTACACCATCGATCCTGAAGAGATCGTGTACGCACAAAGGGACGCACATCGTGCGCGAGGTCAAGTACATCACAACTCTGCCGTTGGTTCTCTTCCATTCCACCCGTTCCATCACCACGTCCATCCAATGATACCGGAAAGTAAGTGTGTTCGGAGTTGCATGTATACATGCGTTGCGTTCAGAGGTCCGCGAAGGACCCCAGCACGTTCATGCAATGCGTGAATGTCATGATGGCCCTACACCCCAAACCTCGAGACCGACACACTCAAACGTGGCAGTGCCACCTTTGCTTGGCTCTGAGGCGCAGAGAGGATCATTGTTGAACGTTGGGCAGCGAGCGGACGACCCTTCGTAAAGCGTTTCATCGAGGTACAGCCCGTAATGCCCGTCTCTGTAAAGAAGGAAAGCTGAGTATATATGCCAACATCGGCCTCTTTAGGCACGAGACGGTTCGCACCCTCCACCAAAAGAGATAGACTCCGGTTCGCAGAGCGCGACATAGTCATTCCTTCCAGTCCAGTTGAACACTCGTACTCCATCGCCATGTGCCTTCCACAGAAACCTGTGACCCAGTCAGGTACCCATCCCACGGCAAACGTGGGCCCACTCACGATTCGCCCGAACCGATATACGAACCGTGTCCCTCGCGTATCCCGTCAGTCACCCAGGCACCAAAATATTGATCATCGGCGTCGCGCACGACGAGTATTGTACCACCAGCGTGAGAGCCACAGCGAGCATAGAGCGTGTGCAGCGAGATGCCATGTTGGTCTATGCTGAAGAGTAACGTCCACGACCGTGCGAGGCGCGCACGTGGAGGTAGGTGGGAGCGGAGCTAATCCACATACAGAACCATTTTGCTTCCTGTTAGCGAAACAAAGGGTGCTTCGGGGCTAGAGTAACACAGCACGTACAGTGTCGGCGAGCGAGGTTCCTAGTATGATGCGTGTGCTGTCCTTGCGCCCGAGGAGCTGCACTCCACGCCGTTCCGATGACTCAGCCACATTACTTTCATCAAAGCCCTTGTTCCACGCGCGGTCGCCGTCGAACCCAGGCGCGCCGCTCGCAGGCACGAAGGGAGAAGCTGCGAAGGGAGAACCATGTTTAATGTCGCCATGAATCAGTCCAAGCCGCCGAGCTGGCGGGCTGTTGGACGGCGACCGACCATGGTAAGTGAGGAAAGACGACATCCAATGGGAAGGTCGAGATGTAGGCGAAAAGGTCGAAGTCGATTGTACGCGCGTTAGCACTGGGGGAGATGGCCGCGAAGGCGAAGGTGGGAGAGACGGCGATCTGACGAGGGGCGAGGGAGGCGCTGGCCGCCGGGGAGTGACACTGACAGACTCGAGGTGGGACGGAGGTGGCGAAAAAGGGTTATCGGAGGTCGCTTCATTGAGAGCATCGAGTAACGGGTTAACGACCGTAGTCGCCACAACCGTCTTGACGGGCTCAACCAACCCTCCGAGTAAACCGACTGCCAAATCTGCGGTTGGCTGCGCTTGCGGGGGCTGCGGAGTCATCGCACCCGAGGGGATGGCGGATGCAGATGGCGATGGTGACAGTGATGGTGATGGTGCGTGGTCATGCCAGTACATGGGATCATCTTGATGCTCCAGCAGTTCCGCAAGTAATCCTTGTTGATTGCGTGCCGTTGCTGCGCGTGCTTCTGCGAAAAGAATTCGGCAGTGGAACTCAAGGGATGGCTGACGGGTGCCTCTGGAGGGCTTTCATCGATTAAGGATGACTGAGCGAGGGGGTCCTCGGATGCGGGTACGGATACAAAGGCGCCAAAGTCAGAGTCGGTCGAGCTAGCAGTGCTGATGGAGCCGACACGCGAGCGGGGGTTGGAAGGGAGTGAGAATATGGGCGAAGATCCCAGGGGGGAGGCTGGCGGGGTGGAAGGAGTAAAGAGAGTCGCGAAGAGGTCATCGATGTCCGTTTTGGTCGGAGGGGGGATGGGTGTACCGGTGCCTGCGGGTACGGGTATCAATGGAGAGATGGAGTCGAGAGGGGAAGGCATCTGAAGTTTGGAATGAAGAGATGCTTGGTAAGGGAAAGGGTGGGCTTGTGTAGGTAACAGTCAACATGTGGACATCGGAAGGACTTGGACGCTGTGTGCAACGCACATTCTGAGCAAGAAACGGCTCGCAGCCCGAAAAGCCAAAACTCAAACGAAACGGGAAAAAAGGACTCGTGGAGGAAACTGGTCGAGGGAGAATCGGGCCCGAGATGGTGGCCGTGATGAGGGCTGGGCGAATGGAGGCCGAGAAGAGGAGGCGCGTGGGGGCCTGGCATGAAGGATTAGCTGTGCAGTTGCCTCACGAACGACTCACGGAGAGGACCAATACGGGATTTGTACGTCTAGAAGGGAGGCGGCGGTAATTCTAGGGTGGGTGCTGTACAGGCTGTCGAGCGGTGATAGGACAGTGGCAACAGGCGTCCAACACGCTGCCGCACGCGATGATAACGGAATCAGACACATTGGCGCCAGGCACTGAGAAACTCACTGGGGTTCACGTTAAAATTTTGAGGTGTGTCAATCCAATCCGAATCGTGGGCGAGTTCGGGCTCTATCTGCGCCTCACGTAAATGCCTGCAGAGGGCCGACGAACACTGGGCACGCCACAGCGTGTCAGATACGTAAACCGACCTCCTTCTGCCCAGCCCTCCAAATGCACAAAAACACACCACTCCTGGGCACGAAATTTGACGGCCGCCGGGCCGTGCGCCACACCGGAGAAAAATGAGAATAAGAAGGATGAGAAAGACACCGACTGTGGTCCAGACCGCGCACGGTACACAAAAGCGCCCTCAACTCACCGCAAAGGGCAGATCCGATAAGAAGTGAGTACAAAGAGGCGGTGTACATCGAGTACGCCGCATGATCCGGGTACACTGTTCATCACAAAGGGGGGGCCTCACGGCACGCGCAGGCACGGATCGAACCAGCCAACGCTCGCTCTCGTCCTAGGACACGGCATTTTGACGAGGGGCCCCCTTGCATGGCTCCTCCATTTGCGAACGAAATGGAAATCGGCTGGGGCTAACGGCTCGGGCCACAAACTCGCAGCAGCCCCATACTTGTCACAGCAGTTCAGTTCACTTGGCCTGTGGCGCGCATCCCTTGTCTTTGTCCTCCTTATAAGCTCTTCCTCCCACATGTCACTCTCCTCCATTTTTTGGCCCTCTCCTAATTGTACCCTCCTTCCTGTCAATCTCCCGTCCTCGTCTTCTTTCCACCACAAAAACGCACTCCCGTGTACTCTCGGATGGTAGTGCAGGACGCGGAGAACGACGCCAAGTACAGGTGTGCCGAGTGCAACCTTCAATTCGGTACACCCCGCGACCTCTCCCGTCACCTCAACAAGACCGCCAGGCATGGCGGACAACCCTCGCCGTGTGCCATCTGTCACAAACCGCTAACCCGTCCCGACTCCCGCGCACGCCACGAGCGACGGTGCCGCGAGCGCTTCGGCGTGACCGAGGAGATGTGGCAAGGCATAGAGCGCGAGCGGCAGCGCGGTCGCCGCAAGAGCATCAGCGTCGACGGCACCGACGAAGCGAACAGACTCGCCGGCGACATCCCCGGAATGGGCTGCGACCACGCCGGACGGGAGCACGGTGGCGGCCCCAGCAGCGGCTCCTCGCGCTCGCGAACCGTCTCGGTCTCCGAAGTCTCTGATGCTACCGAGCTCGCCGCAGCGTTTGCGTCCGCCCGCGTCGCATCCTCCGCTCCCACCCCGATCGCCGCAGCGCGGTTTGCCTCTCAGCCCGGCGAGCCTCGCAGACGCTCGACCTCCCTGCGCACCCCGCATCACCCGCTCGCCCTGTCCTCTAAGGACGCACCTATGAACGGCCTCAAGCGCCGGGACTCGTCGCCACACTCTCGTGGCGTCCTTTCGCCACCGCCACCGCCTCAGGCGCGTGGGTCTCCCATGACGACGCACTGGCATCCACTGAACCGCCTATCCCATCAAGCCCGAGATGACTCGCCACCGTTCGATCCCCCATCTTCTCCCATGGCAATGCAGGACGAGTCCGACAGCGAGCCGATGGTACCCATGAGCGCGTACCGATCGCAAACGCGATGGACGACGCTCGAGGATGAAGAGGTAGATGAACTGGCCGAAGATGAAGAGGACGAAGCGTGGCTCCAGTCCGCCTCTCCCCGCCCGCATAACAACCACATGCGGGCGCCAGAGGGGACGATGGGACCGCCGCCAAAGAAGAAGCTACTCGGTTTTGAGAGTTCGGGCGGAGGCCTCGCTAGCTGGTCCCCACACAAGACACAACGGTAACGCTTTGGACGATATTTCCACTATCTATTTATTAGGGCGTATTATAATTTGTATTCTTAGCCCCCCATTTATGTATAGTCATGGCAGTATCATGTTTTTGCCGCATCTTGACCGTTGTCTCCCTAAGGTCACGTGTCTCGTCTCCGTAAAACGCGGCCACTCAGCGCTACTCAGCGACAAATCCCCTGTACCTCGACACCCACGGTGTCAGATGAAATCCTAGAATGACAATGCACACGGACAAATTTCCAGAAGCACGTCCTAGCGCACACCCTCTTCAGTGATTCCAACTCAAAACCACGCGTCAAACAAATAATGGTCTGATGCCAAATACACACCGCCGCCGACAACACTCTACTACGCCCGACCCGGGCATAACGCAAGCGCTAGTATTCGGGGAGAGCTGATATGATGGGAGGATGGGGATGGTAGGATAGATGGCACAGCACAATACGTCAGTAGAACGCGCCACACATGGGCGCTGCACCCAAGGCGCACGCGGGGGCGTCACGACTTGACCCTTTCGTATAGGAAAATATTTTACGGTGAGTACGATAAGGGAAGGGATTTTGTTACTCGGTTTCGGTGGGACGAGAAAACCGATTCACGTCGATGTATTACCGGGGTGATCTTGGCCTTTGATCCCGGCACAGGTGGGTCAACTCGAACTGCCCAACGTTTTCGGGGCATACAGAACGAACACGAACATCAACCCCACTCCGGCGTTCCTCTCTTTTCCATGATGCATGGTTTCTTTCCGACCCGGAACGAAAACGCAATGGGTTTTTTCGGCGGTGCCTGGCTTCTGGCTCATGATGTGGGTTTTCCGCGCTCGTCGAGGGGCCGGCGCCCACTTTTTTTTTCCACCCGTGATGCGTGCGTCAGCGATAATCCTGGACAATCCGGATCGGTGTGTGTGTTGCCCGTTCCGATTTCCGGTCACCTAAAACTAACAGCTTCTGCTGAGTTATCTATCGGGCGTGCAAGCCAGATCGGCCAAGT
Organism: Russula brevipes; assembly: GCA_022496215.1. Taxonomy (NCBI): domain Eukaryota; kingdom Fungi; phylum Basidiomycota; class Agaricomycetes; order Russulales; family Russulaceae; genus Russula; species Russula brevipes. The sequence continues at coordinate 47,709 of WTXF01000070.1, read as the reverse complement.
GGCCAAGCAGAGACATGACGACCCACTCATTTTTTTTCCACTGCTTACGAGTGTAAAGGCTGCGCCCGTTTGAATCATTTGTAGAGAGACATATTCTGTCGTACTACTACAGTACTAGTAAGATGATTAAGGCAAGGGCTGGATGTTCGTAAATTTCGGTCCAGCATCCGAATGCAGGAATACTCAGGTACTCAGCACTCAGCACTCAGGTCGCGACGAGGTTAAATTTTACTTCATGCGATGTAACATCATAGGGAACATGAATCGTAATTACAGGCGTGCGCCACCTGTGCCTGGCGTAACCCCGGGAACATCGCCTTGTGCATTGCCCCTATACGTAGGCATGCGTGCTACCTGGCCAAGCCAAGCTGCGTCGCTGACAATGGAAGCGCGTACAGCGTACCGAACATCCAGGTCCTCGAGGTGCTTTTCAATGTCAGGCGCGGCCTCACGGAGCGCAGCACCCTCGTTGGCACGCTGCGCCTCGCGGGTGAGGCCAAGATTCTCGGAGAACCAGGCAGGGTCGCCGCGGACGGCCGCACATTCGTACAAATCGAGCAAGGCCTTGGGGACACCCGCCCTTTTCGCTGCGGAGTAAGCACACGCGTGACCCAGTGCGATCACGGCACGCTCGGACTCAGGCAGAAGCTCGTACTCCGCAGCCTCGGACCGGTGGCCACCAGGGCGGCGGCGCAGCACCTGCCGGCCCTCGTCAAGGAGGGCGTGTGCGTGTTTGGCGAGGAGAGACTCCTTCGCGCCGGGAATCGGGAGAGTGTAGCGTCCGAGGACGAGCTCACTCCAGAGGCGGATGCACAGGGCTAAAACATCACCCTCGGCGATGATGACGCTATTCAAGTCAGCCTATTAGTTGATTGTGGTGCGTCAGCAGGACATCGGGTGTACATAAATTAACCGAGATCCCCTTGCCTTGTGGCGCGCAATAAAGTTGGTGTCGAACGTGCCCTGAGCACCACATCGCTCGGCCATCTCATGGGCGCACTCCATTGCCTGACGAACGACGGTAGCCTTTACCAGGACAGCGAGGCCGTGCTTGACAACGTGGGTGGCCTTGGGGTCGGCGAAGATAGGTGCGACCTCGCGGTACCACGCGTCAAGCACGCGAGCCGATGCCACGGCATGCAGAACGGACCATTGCTGCGTGGGGAAAGAGAAGATCGGAATCCTCTCGCCATGAGGTGCGACGATACGGCGAAGCGAATAGGCACCACCGATATAGGCGGTGTGTTTGAGGCCGGAGACGCAGGGCCCGGAATCGGCGAAGGATCCGATGGGGATCCGCCAGAGGATCTCCCACCACGCGGCACGAGCATCCTTGGGTGCCTTAAGGGAGTCACTGAGAAGAGCGGTCGCGGGTAACTTGACTTTGTTGAAACACGTCATCGAGAAATCGAGGGGGGAGGCACCGCTGCGAAGGGGAAGACGAATTGAGATGATACCAGGGAATGGCTCGCGAGTGTTGCATATGGGGACGATGAAAGGGCGCATGCCCTTGTCTTCACCCTTGATGATCAGACGTGCCATGACGAGCGCAACCTTGTTGATGCCGAAGGTCGGGCTGGAGGCGGGCATGAACCTGGATGCAATTGTACACTGTCAAAATCAGGTGAACCTGAGGGAATGGTGCTTTTTTACTTGGTTGCTTCTTCATGAGGGGTATTCAGAACGTAGCTGCCATCCTCCTGCTGGTGAGCGGTGGTCTCTATGTTAATGGCATCCAGGCCATGGCCACGCTCAGAAAGCAGGAAAAGGCCGATAGTCTCACCCTTGAGGAGAGCGTTGACTAGTGGTTCGATATCGGGGCGGGTGGGGAGGTAGCGAGAGAGAGTGCCGACAGTCAGGTTGATTTGTGCGGCGAGGATCGTAAACAGCCCATAATCAAGTGCAACGTTGGGGTCTAAATGCATTTCCCAGAATTTTGGGGACAGCTTCAACACATCCTCAGCAGTCAAGTCTGCGGGGCGTTGCACTCTCAGCGAGCGTTTTGTTCTCAAGTAAGAACCGCTCACTGTATGTGCGGAGAATGAGCTGAGCCCGTTGGTAGGCGAGGGAGATGCGCTCGTCGAATGCGAGGGCACTGACATCCGCGGTGAAGAATGGGTGGGCGGCGATCTGCTTTGACAGGGAGGACATGCTGACTGTGTTGTGAGAGATTCTGGGGTGTCAACTGCTGAAGCAGGCCAATCGGTGACTGAGTGGAGACCATCTCACCTTTCTTATCAGCAACTGACAAGCACAGAGCAGAAAATCTTGGGCACCATCGTCTCGGCCTTTGCAATTCCGTGCTTAGGCGTTCGCACGTCCTTGTGGGACCTCTTAATGCCTACTGAAGAGTGCGGACCCCGCCGTGTGATTATCTATAGTTGCTTTCCAAGTCCCTATTAGCCAGCCCGGAGAATGGAGATAATGGTTTGTAAAGGCTTTTAGTACACACAGTTGTCGAGTCTACCTTAAAAGACTCAGTGCAACCTCATGGAAACTCCGGAACAGGGCATAAACTGAACGCCGTGTTCGTTGCATCTAGCCATCCGGCTGGTCAGAAAGGAGAAGTCCAAACGGGCGTAGCAGCTCCAAAGGACGTATCAGGCCGCCCGGAGTGATCGCAGTTACAGCGCTTCAAATACGATGGATGCCAATGTTACTTGAACGCTGTGTCGATGGGTTTTTCCATCCGCGTGATGACAACGGTGGTGCCATGGCTTCAGCTTTACACAGATCCACATCAGTAATACGCCATTTGCAGATGCTTCCGTAAAGCATGCACCCCAGCGCCCTTCAGATCAGACAGCTCCATTCATTTTGTCAACAAAAAACGGTATTTGGTTTCTTTCACGCTCATCCAAATCGGAAACTTGGCATCTGTTCCACAATTAAAAAAAATGTCCTCGCGGTGGATCGGAGGCTAAAGCGCTAAAGGTGTGTGGGAATGGGGGGAAAGTAAAGAGAAAACGCTCGGACTCGCATTAGTCCGAAAGTTGCATTCCGCACCACGTCGTTGCACCGCTTGAGCCACATAGTCCGAGGCGGTATTTCGTGTATACGGAAAACCAGTGGGGCATCCGTGGGGACCTCGGGTAGAAACCAGGGACCAGATGTCTACAGCACGAGACCTTCTGGAACAACGTGTGTTGGCTAGTCCAGTCTTTGGGTATATTGAAGACGTTCAATAGGGACGATCTGTCAAGGAATGATGTGAAGCAGGGACGACCGTGCACAGCCGAGTACATGAGGCGTGGGTGACCGCAAGTAACTGAGTCTGTTAGACCAGTTCGGTGTTATCATCAACTGTCATGACCATATCGGGAAAGTTGTTGTTGGACGGGCGGAATGGCGGTTCCGGGTCGGTGTGGCTGTCCCGTGCTGTATGTTTCAAAAAATAAAAATGTTTCATAAATTTGATTCCACTCCCCACGCCATCGTGCGACCATACTCCGAGTCCTCTAACACCTGCCAGCTGCCAGTGGCGAGAGCTGTCTAGCGCTGTCTCTCGCTCCTATGTTATCCAGTCCCGCTTGGTCACTGGCACTGTCCTGGGCAGGCCCTGGACACGCGGCAATTTCCAAAAGTCAGTGTGTGTGTTACTCTGCACCAGACGCAAGGACAGAATCACATTTGCGAGCAGAGTTAGTGGAGGGTAGATCACCCTGTTTGGTGACTCCTCTGAGCTCTAGATTTACTAATCCCGGCCTCGCGTGCACCTACAACTCGCATACAGAGAATTTTATAGGTCCACCAATCTCACACTGTGTCCGTGGCAGTAAGAGCAAGGGGAACTTCGAAACAGCGCCAAAGGATTGATAAACGGTCAGATAGAAATGAAGCGAATGATAAGACTACCGGTGATTGGGGAGACTATATCGCCATGGGAGGGACCATATCATTGTGGTCTTGGAGGACCGAGTCCAAAGATGGAATAGTTGATATCGGGCTTCAGAGAGGTCGGTGGTGTGGGCCAAGAGCTCCAAGTCTCGGCGCTTGTGTTCGGGTTCCCGGTCCTGGTCCTGCCGCCCGGGCACGTCTCACAACAAGTATCCGGTTCGCAGTTGCTCGTTGCTCTCTGACTAGACCATGAACATGTGCCCCTAGTTCGGGTTCTGATAAGTGCACCCTGGGTGCTCGGCTCCATTCCGGTGGCGGTCGGTCGAGGGTGAGTGATCACAAAGCGACGAGGGCGGTCCTCCTCCCTCGGCGCCCCTGTGTGTAGCACTGCGTGTCCTGTCGTGCGGATCCTCTGCCGAGGGCGTTGCCGCGTTGGTACTAACTCTACTACAGTACAGTCATCCCATAAGGTAATTTCACCGTGGTGGCAATGAGGCGGTTGTACACTGCTTCGTTCGTTGGTCACGAGGGGGCACGCCGTTGACCTCAGAGGCTCAGACCAGTCACACACGTCATCTACTTTTGGGATTTAGTCGTTGAGTCATCACGAAGGACTGCGAACATCCTGTATTCGTGTCCAGTTTTTAGACCATCTCTGCGGCGTTCGACTGTATATCATGGCCGGCCGTCATCGCGTCATCGCGTAATCGCGCCATCTCTCGCGCGTTCTTTATCCCTGACAGTCAGTCAATCCAACGGTTCTTGACTCGCATGTTTACTCCTTGGGCGCTACGGCATCATAAAAGCTGCGACCAGCCTACGCTTGCGAGAACTCGCACGGCCGGCATTATGCCGGCGAATATGTAATACATAGTCATCAAGTACAGTTCGAACCCACTCACCAGCCAGATCCGGTACGGAAATAGGCGAATATTTTCTCGATCCACAGTATGCCACGATGTTCGGGATGTTGGGTGGCTGCCGATGGGCTATAGGTCGTCAAGACGTGGCGGCGGAGCAGGGGCGGCACGACAACGAGCGAGCGGGGATATACATGATTTGAATATCTATTTCTTGGCTGAAACAAACAAACCGCCCTCATGGTGCATGATGTGCGCCGATCGTAATATTTTGATAGGTAGTCGTATATCCGTGGCACGACGGCAGCATCGTCAGTTGCGCGTACATTCTTTGACTTCTTTGACTTGACCCTGACAGCAGACCGTTGGGGCACGAGGAATATGACTGTGCACTTACTAAAGAGGCGCACCGCACACCACCACTACTGTCCCTGTACAGTTCTACGCACGGTAGATCGGGTTGTCACTGATAATTCTATTTGGCCGCGGTACTCGTTCGGAATCTGCGGAATTGGGACAACGAGCTGTCATGAGGCATCTTGCTTATGGAGTCCACACGGTTCCCACTTTTGCCTTGGCGATCTCATAATCCGGCTCCAGTGAAAGGGCTGAGATCGCTGAGATCCTGAAAGCAAGATCGTTTTTGATATTCCCCAAACCCGTGCCGGTGGTCCTATTTGTCTCTCCTCATACTGCTCACGGACCGCTTCGTCGTCATCAGTGGCCCTTAATCCCCAGGGCAGTATCCCTCGTACGAAACCTTATTAGGAGGTCCAGGTGAGGATGCCAAGCTCCTGGTGGCTGACAGGACCGAAAGAAGACGGGGTGGGGAACAAAGTTAGAATGCAAGGACCAACCTGACCATGCCCCTGGAAAGGGAGGGTTCTGCTACCAGGCCCTGGCAGAACAGCTGAACTGTCGTCGTTGTGTGTGGGGTAATTCCCGGCCGGCGGCGGGCAAGCTATATGCGTTGCTGCGCCTTAGGGGCTGATGTTGCGCTTGTGGCACGAACACCACCGCTACTGTATGGATGGGCGCGCTGTGTTGAAAAGGCATCGGACAGGCCGGGATGCTGTGGGCATGCGCATGTGCCGTTTGGAGCGGGTGTACGTTTGAACCACCACCGGATCGGATGCCATGGTTGATCATCAAGGGCAATTCGACCACCAAAAATCGTTACTCACTCCGTTATCCTGTAGACAGATGTACATTGGATCTTTACTGCGTCTTGGGATCTTGTGCAAACCTTGTTCCATTTCAAGGCAAAACCAGCTGATCCCTCTCGTGGGCGTGGGCGTCAACTGGCACGCATCCAGACGTTCTCACGGCCGTGCCCTATAATATCTCAGGCCTCATATCCCTGTGGGCTGTCGTTGGGCAGCACTGCCTCTGATTATCTGATTCCTTCAGTGTAACCCCGGCCATTACCTTCCGCGAGGCGAGGGCTGTCCAACTCAGTGGGTCAGCTCAGTTGTCTCTCGCGAGCATTTCAAACTGATACTAGTACCGCAGTATATATAGAACATTGTCGTCCTTTCGCTTCACTTCAGAGTTTTTCTAGTCCTGACAGTTGAACACGCCCAACGAAAACGCCGTCATGAGCTCACACGAACCGTCGCCTCCATCATCGTCCTCCTCTAGCTCCGCTGGGACCAACCCCGCGCCATCACCTGCATCACCCCTACCCATCGCCAGCACGAGTGCCCCTCCAAGGAGCTCTTCTGATCATTCCTCCTACCCACGCACATCATCACCACTCAATCCATACTCACGGCCTCAATCACAGTCTCCATCACCCACCCCTCCTTCACGTACCTCACTCCTCCCCACTCCTCCGCCTACAGCGGGACGCGTCCGTTTACACTCTTTCGCTGGCCGCGACCCGTCACCAGTGCGCGATGCATTGATACCTATGGCACGTGTCATGTCAGCGCCTGCCATTCCTCAAGCGACCACAACATCGTCGAGCTCTCCGCTTCCCGCTATCGTCTTTGGTGCGCCCGGTGCTTCGTCGTCACTGTTCCGCTCCCGCTCCCCTTCACGCGCTCGCACCCAGGGAACATCCCCTGAACGTGGCTATGAGTCGGACAACGAAGGCACTGCCCCTGCGTCCACATGGTGGAGTCACCGGCTACACCCTTCTCGTCCCTGGGCGGAGCCCTCGAAGCGCAAACGCACAGTGCCTTCTGAGCATGCGGAAGGGTATATCCATACTCGTTCGGTACGTCAACCTTCTGCGTCTGCTTCTGGCTCTCATTTTTACACCCTCATAGCGCGCCATCGAAGCCGTCGCCGGTGTCCTCGGAACTGCTGCGCGCATTGGGCACGAGGCACTCTTTGTGGGCATCGATCTCTTGCAATTCGTTCCTGTGCCTGGTCTGGAACTTGCTGCGAATACCTTATTGAGAATATGGGATGCGGTTGAAATGGTCGAAGTGAGTTCCGGTTGCCCGTCGCCATTCTACGGCGTGTGTGTTGACCTACTCTTTAGATGAACCGTCTGGCAACTCTGCGTTTGACAGAGCGTTGCTCGGATATCTTGATAAGCGTTCGCGAAGAAATCGTCGATGCGGGTTACACCGTCACGGAGGAACTCCATGCACCCATCGCCAAACTCAATGAGTACGACCGCGGCTCTACGCCTTACGTTATGACTCACTGGTTCCTGCAGGGCGTTTACCGAAGTTCTTTATTTCCTCACAAAGTTGGGCCATCGTCCTTTCCTCAAGCGCTACCTGAAACGTGATGAGATTTTAACTAATATCAAGTCTTGCGATGCCATGCTCAATGACGCACTCGAAATGTTTGGGGTGGGCATTGCCTTCTGCTTGGAGGAATCCGCAGCTGACTCGTTTTGTCTTGTCAGCTTTCTATTCAAATCCGCACGCTCAAAATAATTCAAGCCAACGAGTTACGGCGGCAAAAGGAAACGAAAGATCTGCTCGACTCGCTGTCACACCTCCAAGGACTTCCGCCTCTGCCTCTCCCTTTACCATCCCCCGCGCTTTCGTCACCCCCTGCGGACCCCCGAAGCGTCCAAAAGACACTACATGCTTTGAAGGCCGCACAGAATGCGCAAGATCGCGCGCTTGACTCTGCTGATTTACGGCAACTCATGCGTACGGCCCTCGCGACAAACGACGATGTGGCTATGATCGAGGTGCTGCAGATTGCGCGCGGCGAGATGCCCGAGGCGATCAAGACTCTGCAGCGCGCTCTTGAGCGCGTTGTCGATGATGCAAGATTCACAGCTGATGAGAGCACCATGAGCCAGGAATCGCCCCTTCAACAACACGGTTTCGAGGGAGGGCAGTTCGCCGACTTTGGAAGCGACGGCGCCGAGAGCCTGCGCACCGAAGACACGCTTGACCGCGAGTTCATCGAGAGTGGGATAGATGCCCTCCGGAGGCTGTCGACGGAAACTCATTTGGGCTTGCCAAGCTGGACTATTACCCGGTACGAGGTCGACCTCGAAGCAAAGATTGGACTGGGGTTTTTCAGTGAAGTATATCGCGGCACTTGGCACGAACACACTGTCGCGATCAAAGTGCTCGCAGAGACGACACCGCGCAAGCTCTTCGTACATGAGGTTGAAATCTGGAAAAAACTTTATCACCCCAACGTACTCGAACTTCTCGGAGCGTCTAGCGCAAGCGGGGATCCACCTTGGTTCTTGGTGAGCACTTTTTACCTTCGAGGTCAGTCAGACTTTGAGGCAGCTGACCTGATATCCCCAGGTTAGCAAATATTACCCCAGGGGAAGCCTCGTAAAATTCCTGAAAGGCCTGAGTGATGCCGAAGGTGCAAGAGTTGACGTACTGAGGATGATTCATGAAATTTCAAAGGGCATGGCGTACCTGCATAAGGAGGGCGTGTTGCATGGTGACCTTAAGGTAGGGTTTCCCGATGACAATCAATCGCACTGGCACCCACGCAACCCTAGGCCGCGAACATACTCGTTGACGATGATACGCGCTGCGTCATCTCTGATTTTGGCCAGAGCGAAATGAAGTCTGAAGTCTACCGCATTAGTCGCACGCCTCTCCCTCGTAAGTCAAATTCACCATCTATTATTTTTATTCGACGAACATTCCGTTCTAGATGGAACGTTACGCTGGCAGGCACCTGAGCTTATGCAAGGCGCACAAGCATTGACACCCGAGATGGATGTCTATGCGTTTTCAATCTGTTGCGTCGAGATATTGACGAAGGGAGCGCTACCATGGCCGCTCATGGATGACGATGCTGTGCGGCGTTTTGTGCTGAGTGCGTACCTTGTCGCTCATATCAACCTTACGCGTCTCCGTAACGCTCGTCTCACCAGCTGAGAACATGCGGCCATCGCTCCCACCATCGCATCTCACCAGTGGTCCACTGATGGATACCATTCGCTCGAGCTGGGATTTCTTTCCTTCTAACAGGCCATCGTTCGAACAAATCGCGCGCGATATGAAGAAGTTGCGTGCCGGGCGGAGTGCCCAGAGTCTAAACGCTTTTGCTGGTGACTCCCCGAAACCAACACCAATTCGTGATCAGTGGGATGCCCAGAATCCATACCATCACCATCGCTCGCCGGACATCCTTCCACAGCCGCTGCCAGACGATGGGTCGGGCACTCAGGCCCGACAACTTTCCCATTCCCGTCAAATAATGGCGAGAGCGGCCATTCTGGATCGGCACTGGACTAGAGGTTGGAAATGATACGGCAGGTCTGTTGTGGATGCACCCCTGGCAAAAGGAAGAGCTGACCCGTTTGCCACAGTACATACGAGATCCAGCTCAATATCGTCGGACACTGTCACGTCGCATGCAAGCATCCTTGCGTCAGACTTTCTCTCTCCCTTGGCCTACGATGAAATTGCAACATTGTATCAGGACGAGCGACGGTACAGAATGCTCCTGCAGCACGATTACCACACCATCCGTAGGTCTTTCGTTCTCCTTTACTGTAGGTGCTGCTTTGTTATTGACTTACACATGTGGTGCCAAGTTACGCTTCCGTTATGGCACCCCTCCCACGTTGAACTCGGCGCAGTGGGCTTCCTGTCGAAACCGGAAGGTCGTTTTGAGATATTGTTCAATGCCTTTAATCCCGGAGTGACATCAGGTGGCAAGGCGGACGAGCTCCCTATGCTGTTGGGATACGGCAAGGTCCTTCAGGGTAGTCAGCGCCAGGACAAGCGTAATGCTGCACAGCGTGGCTTGGATCGTGTCCAGGGGTTGTTTTCTTCCGGGTAGGTACAGCCGTCCTGAGTTGGAAATGGCACTCATTTACCCTCTGATGGCCGTCAGACTGTCCATCAGCCGCACCCATTCCTTCCAGTTGCGTGCCAGCCACAAGGTGGCGTATCTATACGCCGAGTCGACGATGTACCGCTATATTATGAATACGGACGTTCCAAAGAAATGGTTCCAATCTAATATCGACCACATCATGAAGATCTATGGCAAGGAGCAGCGTTTGACCCGAGAGGACATATTTCTGGGTGTGTTCGGTGTTCATTCAGACAACCCACGTCATCGCTTATATGATACCATGACAGTAATTGGGGCATTGGATGCGCCCGACTACGCGTCTTTTGTTAGTCACAGCCACCCTGACGGGCAGGTGAGCCCATGCTGAGACAACTAACAGCACACACTGCCGCTAACCGTGGCTCGTGCGCATAGGTCAATTTTAATGTGTTTGCGAATGCGCGCGTGGGACAGCCTTGGGGCCAGTTTACGCTCACATCCGCGGAGCAGGCAATGCAGCCCTCGAGTGGGGCTGTCGAGCAAGACATGGTGGGCGCGGTCACAGCCAATAACGTTTCCCCAGTCAAGGGCTCCTCTGAGCCGTGGGACTCGGTGCTTCTTGCCCGACTGCGGTTCAAGCCTGACTTACCTGAGCCGACTTCCCTGTGACGACGACGTCATTTTGTTGTTGATACATTATTAGCATTCTATAGCAACACCATACGAACACATCCTCGTGTATCGAAGTTAGATGTATTGGACTCGCTGGCATGATCTCATTTGATTGCATGGCTGGTGATTTTGCCGTTCCCGGGCCAACGACGACTCGGGTAGGACGTGAATTTGAATTAAACAGATTTTGCGGATTGCCTCACATGACGCCTCATTGTGGCACCACGCCACGCGGGTCACGACTCGACTGCATGCTCCGAGAGAGATGTGCCACGGAGTGGGCTCCGAGGCTGACTCGCTCGTCCCAAAGGGATTGCGCGAAAGGCTCTTACTTACTTTTGATGTAATTCCCGGTATCAAGGTTATGCTCACCCACCCACAGGTCAGGTCCCCATACGGCCGAGTTGCGTCCATTTAGAGTTCAAATCTTCGTGGCGAGATAAGACGAACAGCCTGGCTTTGGAGGCGATATGGAATATTGCGCTCCGCGCCGAAGTCGGGGATTTCAACCGCGGGTATCCCGATACCGATAGTGCGCTATTGGCGCGCCCTAATCCCGATCCCGAGGAGGAAACGTTTGTTGCAAATACCACCGAGAGTCTACTGGAGCAAGCGACCTAGCCCCATTCTTTCATTGCCCTCAGCCTTTGGGCCGTCCAGCGAACTGCCTTTTCTTTTTCTGGGGCGCAAATCGCAATTCAGAAAAGAGCGTCCCAGCTGGGCGAAGAACCGACCGATGCTTACGATGGGCCTGGATAGGTAAGTCTATGGATCCCATTTATGACCGCAAACCAAACAATTCGTGCCTAAATTTCGTGGGTGGATAGCAGGGGCTTGTTTGGCCATGCTATTGCTATTCGGCCGTCTGGTGCTCCGTGGTATGCCACTTTGAGCGTTCCCCTGCAACGGTCGATCTTATAAGTCGATGTGGTTAGTATATATACATCCCCCCCACACCTGATCAAATTGACGCGACCATAGATCCCCCTCTCTTTCTCGAGGCATGGCCTATCCGCCACAGGGCACCCACCCTCGATCACACCTTGATTTCACCACTCACCCTTCTCTCCGTTGTTTTTTTATCGCCTCCGAGTCATCCTTTCTTTTGTTCTCTTACCTACTGCCCATCGGCAGACATCCGTGATGCGCGGGATGCACACATCATCCTCGAGGCGGTCCGACTCAACGTCCTCCCTTTGATTACCAGGCGGTTGTCGTCCACCGAGCGGGAACAGCTCTGTTCCGGAAACGTCTTTGTTTGGGAAGAAGCGGAATTCAAGGGTGGCTTGGAGCGATGGACCGACGGGCGTCGTTGGAAAGTTCCACGCCCTCTGTCGACCTTCCGCGCCGTGTGGCTGAACTTCGACCCCCCAGGTCTCAGAGCAGAATGCGTGGCGACTATTTATTCTACGAGGAGAAACTCGAGGTAACCCAGGAAGAACGCGACCTGAAAGCTGCCAGGCGGTGTGTACTCCGACCACTTTCTTTGTCTAGTCTGACCTTTGGGCGTATGAAGGGCACGGCGCGCCCTTGACCCACTCTCCGTACCTCCTCTGACCAATCGGCGCCAAGATCGGCCCTCGAAGCCAAATGGTCTTACAAAACAGACGTTTTCGACGCAGGTGTACCTGCCAGGTGCCAGCGCACCACATAAATGGCACATCGTTGCCTATTTCTCGGTATGGTGTATATATAGCTATGACGCTTCATCCATACCCACGTTATTTGCTGTCACCAGGGCAATGATTACACTCGGCTTCAGACGATCGATGACATAGAGCAGTTACGCAATATTCGCGTTCCCCACGGCATATACGTTTCTAGCAAGGGCTCCTACAAGCGAGCGGACACCTTCCCGTGCGAGCCTGATGACGATGAGAGCATTTATTCCAGTGGCCGATCATCGCTCCCCGGCCGCCCGGGATCATCTTCGTCCAATGTGATGTTGGTTCCAGCCCAGCCATACATGCGAAACGCGCAGACTGTCGTCACGCGTCCGCAATCGCCCCTTTCTGGAAATCTTCCGCGTTTATCCTCCGTCGTTGGCCACGCGCCCCCGCTCCCTGTGGGAGGGCCAGGGTCGCCGACGTCACGGCCATACGCACCTCGGTCAGCTGAGGATAGTCGCGTGCTGAATGCCTTCCGCATCACGCTCTAATTGTGTGTCGTATCTATCAATGGCCCACTCAAAAATTCAAGAAGATGGGAGTAATATGCTTGGCATGAAGGCTGGGGTACCGTGCAGTAAAGCCATGAGTTTGGGCACTGGATTAGGTGTTCCCCCATAATTTTAGAGTTTTGTCTCTGTCAGCAGGCACCCAGATATCTTCCTACAGTTTCCCGTACTACGTGGCATATGTCCACCCGCAGGTCGGCCTAATACTACAAAAGTTTTCATGCGGTGAATCGTGGCAATTTTTTTCCAGGTTCCAGGTGCAGAGCGGCGCGCGCGCGCCTGATCGAGATACCAGGAAGAAGCTTGTCATCCGAGAGCTGGTCTTACGTTCAGAGACGGGGCTTGCGCTTTCATGTTGGCTCTAATCGAGTAACACTCAGGGTCTGGGTTCACACCAATATAGAGGCCTTGCCGCAAGAAGCTGCCAAGAACGCTGCAAACAGCGGCCCGGAAGTCTGATACGAGAAAAAAGAAATGTCGACTCGCCTGCTTGTTCCCGAGGATCGATGGTACGCTGCATCGGAGGCCAGCATTAAACAGCAACACTGGGGCCAATAGGCCCTTGCCTTGTGACCGATGACATGGCAACTCCGGGTTAATTTCGCTGCTTTATCGGGAATCCAATCCAAGTAGACTGACGACTTGCGTCTAGAACCCAAATACCGAGAAATAGTGTGCGCCGACCCCGAAGTAATGGAAGGGCTTGGTAGGAAGCTAGAATGGGCATCTCGGCGAAAGATCTCAAAGGAGACAGAATTTCGAATCGGCGAAAGTTTGACAATTTGGACTAGCCGACGATTCGATTCCGATCGTACAGTTTATAAGGTGCTGTGGGTGAGGGTCGGTTGGCTGGGCAACGCGTGCGGTATCGGACCAGTCGATTGATGCATGTGTATTCATCTGGTACAAGAAAAACGGCCATATACTCTCTTGATGACCCGCGGGCTTCGATGGCGATGAGAGCGTGTGCACAAACGGCAGGCGGAACCCCAACACGCTGGGGAGCGCAGTTCAAGTTGTATTTGTAAGGGATAGGAACTTGAACGGCTAGCGCCTATCACTTATCACCCCATCAGAACCGCGTTGTTCCGCGGGCATAGGCGGGCGTGTCCAAGGTCGACGTACGTGCAGTTGCCTCTCGTGAGCCAAGTACACGAGTAGGGAAATGAGAGCGAAAGAAAAAAAAGCCGCACGCACGGACTCATCGCCGTGGCCGGATGTTATCTGTCGGGTCTGTTAAGGCATAAACTGCACAGCCGACGTTGTTCCACGGGCGTGTTGCAATGCACAAGATGATGTTTGAAAGGAGCAAGTAATTAGAGAATAGGCCTACTCCTAACGCCACGACCATTCGACTGGAGGTGAGGCCACCGGGATGTCAGACTAATCCGAGCTCCGAAGCTCCGAAGAAATAAAAATTAAAACCTGATGCTAGTCTCTTCTGGGCATACCGACCGAGACCGAACCCCCGGAATAAAGTCACCTGGTAAGCTCACTTGGAAAGGAGGCGATCGAAAGCATGTTGAAGGAGGTGGGGCTGAGTCCGAGGACGTTGTAAACCGTCCACCTCCTTCATCATGATGCACCCATGAGATCATCGTGTCCACGTAGCATATCTAATAATAACAAGCGGAGGATCTCTCCGGACAAGCCCCAGGACAAGCTTATTGTACACTCGGTCAGTGACAAAACAAACCAGTGCTATTATATCGCATCTGAGGAAACATCTACTAGTATCAGCGACCCATCTACAGTCCAGTAGCTCTAGCCGTAACGCCTACCTAAGTCTATGGACCTTGTCCACACCGCACTTCTCCCCCGCTCTGATAAAGCGCAGTTGGGCAGAAAAGTGGACACTCTCCGAAGTTGAGAATCTTGGATTTGATCTACACAGCCTCAGGGACTTGGAGCGAGTGCAGTAAAGTGAAGCGCTATTGTCCAAAACAGCTGTACAGGCAAGTGCTCGATTCTTCATGATAGGGATAATTCGGTGATGGACGACTGATTGTTTACGGACTCAGATCGGATCAGTTCAGATCTAACTTGCGTACTTTCTGGCCCCGCGCGCAGTTGCTAGTCGCTACAGTAGTTATCAGGACATCGATTTCCTCACGGTCATATGATGGCGAAAGACGCCGCGCCGCACAGCGCCTTCTTCACACGTTCCTGGGGTCTGGGCCTTGTTTTGCCTTGCGATTGCAGCGAAAGACCATTGATCGTGCCCTCGGTACGTGCGGAACTCGCGTGTCCACGTTGATGCCCTCTGCCCCACCACGCCTTGATATGATGCGGAAGAAAGTTTTGCAGAACAGATGTACGGCATGGACATCAATCACCACGCACAACGCATGCGAGACTAGGAGAATCCTGTGCAGGAACGGCGGACAGGAGGTGGCCTCGTTGACCCTCTAGGTCAGACCGTGTGTTAGGTTTGCCCAAGGCCCACCCAATTGTCGAATGTCGAGCGTTGCCAAGTCACGTCACCTTACTCCGTATATAACCCCATCGATGGAGGTCGCCGTGCCTCTCCTCTAAGAACCGACTCCCTCGACTCCATGGCCCTTCTCTCTGTTGTTCGCATCGTTCTCTACTGTTTCTTGGTGAGCAGTATCAATTCGGCCTCGAAAAAGGGTTCGATTGGGATAACTAATGGTGTACTTTACCTACCAGTGGGTCTTTTCCGTAGTCCTCCTGGGCCTTACTGCCGCACGGATACATTATACGGAGAATCTCTCCCCTGATGATCCGCTCAATGGGGGAGTCCACTTCCACGACCCCATTATTGCCGAGTTACTTGCAACGAGCATCCTCGTCATTCTTTGGTCAACGTTTGCGTCAGTCTTCTGCCTGCAGGTCTTTCTTTATGTGGCACGGGCTAACCCCATCCTTAGCGTCCATGCGATCTACATGCGGTGCGACCGTCTAGTCATTCACACATTCGCGGTAGAAGCTATTGCGCTTTCCATGCTTTTCGTGATGTGGCTTGTTGGTACTGCCATTGCAACCGTGAGCAACCTTCTTTGGGTTCTCCTACCCCATATCCTGATACAGAAAGCTGCAGTCCATGTGGGGCAACCTGGGCTGGTGCCATCAGTATTCCCCGTGCCGTCTCCTTTCTGCACTCGTGGGAATTGCGTGGACTGGCTGGGTCTTTTTGCTCTTCCTACTCGGTGCCAGCCTTGTTCATGCATTCGTCAACCAAGCATGGACACAGCCAATACATGGGCATCTCTATCCCCGTGATAGCTTTGTGGCACCCCAAACATCTGAATATGGCGGGAGCCGCCTTTAAACCATCATTAGACAGAGGACCCTTCAATATTGTATCGACGAGTTTTATCGGCAGTTACATTTATGGCTAGACGATGTACTCTATGCAGCATGGCTCCCTACGCGTTCGATCGCCATGCAACATCACGCAATCAGAGCATGACCTATCATAATAAGCCCACATGATTTGGTTATGTAGGCCTATATACATAGGGCTTGTCTCGAAGTTTACTATAAGGTGTAAACAAGGTTAAAGATACAACCTATTGGCCCACAGATCTGCTAGCCATGTACAGGTTTCCAGTTCTCCCGACCGTGTGAGAGAGTTTCTTCAAACAGGGTGAGAAGTGGGAGCGCGTCAACTATCTATTCTCTGTTTATGTTTGTTTTCCTTACTCCGGGCTTATCTCGTCACGTCGTCATCACGATCGTCCCCACAATTCGCTGACCATGCATCCCACTGCGGGACAACCCCTACTCCTCACGTTTCTAATCGCGGGGGCTCTCGCTCACGATAATGGCATGGATATGAACATGGACCAAGGAATGTCCATGCAAATGGGCAATATGATCACATATTTACACTTCGGCCTCGGTGACAACCTCTGGTTTCTGGGCTGGGCACCAAAAACTGCAGGCGCAATGTTCGGGACATGTTTTGGGCTTTTCATGCTCGCGATGGCAGAGCGATGGTTGACGGCCATGCGGGGAGTCATGGAGGGTCATTGGAACATGCGGTTTGCCCCTTGGTCACCTCATCCGATTGTTTTCTCATGCGCTGTTAATGTAGTGCCCAGACCGAACTCACCAACAAGCGAAATACCCCTGTTGTGGCGACGCCTGAAGAGTGTACCGATCCATCGTCGAATGCTGCACAGCATCAGCTTGGGCCCAACTCACGGTGGCATCAGGCGCCTCGATTCCATTTTTCACACGACGTCCCGCGAGGCATTATGCACTTTATCCTCGTCATTATCAACGTCCTGTTTATGCTCACATTCATGTGAGTCGCCTCGCGTGTGTCTGATGCGACGATGATCAATTTTTCCTCTTGACGTCTCAGGACATTCCAGCTTGGTTTTATCTTTGCGATCATCATTGGCCTTGGAACAGGAGAGGCCTTTTTTGGGAGATACAGCCTGCAAGTTAACCATTTACATTTACATTGAATGGGGGCCTCCATGGCCTTGGGCGGCCTTCTTGGCCTGTGGCAGCCCATTGTACATACGCCATAGAATCTTACACGGCCTGCCTTCTGGACGTCTTCATAGGTGCCATATCCTGTTACGGATCCCCAGGTATATAAGGCATGTTCACCTCACGGTTAAGTCTACACCACACCCACACAACACATCCAGTCTCATACCTCCTTGCAGACCCAGTGTATCTCATAGCGATCATGTACTCTGTTCCGTTGTTTGTCGTATCCACGCCTGTCTACACCCCAATCGTTATTACTCCTGGTGTCCCAGTGGCACCCACCTATATGGTTCATGTTCAAGCCGCATCATCCCCTCCTCCGCCCTCTTCACCCCCAACTGGACAAATATATGTACAAATGCTCATTCCCGAGGTGTGTGTCCCTGTGTTTCCTTTCTTCTGAAGTTGCACCTGTTGACATGTGCCACCAGCAGCGCATTGTCATGATGCCGGCTGTGCTTGTCGCGTTCAGATAATGAACGACCGAAGGAACGATTCAAACGTCCCCTCAGACGCTCCCTTGGAGGGCGATGCACCTGCTCATTGTCTTTTGTTCTTTGTTGTCGAAATGTTTGACATGGATATCGTATAACCGATGGATGTGAATATTAATTTAACTTAAATAACAAGGCAGAAATATCGGGATTTGTTCGGAACAAATAGATACAGAGATACAGAGAACTGACCCGCACATCGGAGTCAAAGAAGGCGTTCAAGACGATGTCCGGCTCAGGTTTCGGGAAACCTCCAGTTATTCCGTCACAATTCCAGATTTATGAGTGTGTATATGCGGATATTTCCATGACTTGGTCTGAACGGTCACACAACCAGCTCATATACCGAAGACCCCAAGTGGCAACGCTGGTTCACCGAAGTTTGGGCTGGGTGCTTGGGTGTCGCAGTAGTACTCTCCTTACCCACCCTATATCGGGCCTATCGCGCTGGACGTGCATTCACCGGTCTCCTTGGCGTGCGGGAAGGCATCAAAGGACGCGACTATGCACCTGCCACAACAGCCCCCAGGAAGGAGACAGCAACGAAGCAACGCAGCACCCTCGGCTACCTGAGCTCATTCCACGCCCTGTTTCTATGGTGTCCTCTTGGTGTCGGGCTTAATGTAGGACAGAGTATGTCATTTTTAGGTCTCTACTCCCGTCGCACTAACGAGTATGGGTTCAGTCACCATCGTGGTACTTTACTTTACTGTCGTCATCACCTGCATCTTGACGCATGTACCTCTCATCGACAATCCTAATCGTGCGGGCAAGTATTCGGTGCGCATTCTGTCTGTTTGTATGGCTCACGTGTGTACAGGCTTCCTAGCACTCGCCCAGCTCCCAATCGTTTTCCTTTTCGCGACGAAGGTTTCGCCAGTTTCGCTCCTTCTCGGACCGGGAAATGGCTACGAGAAGCTCAACTACATCCATCGTTGGTCTGGTCGTGGCATGTTCCTCGGTGTCGTCGTCCATGGTTCTCTTTGGATCCGTAATCACGTCGAGTACAATCTCCCCGTCCTGGGTCCACAAAAGGAAACGTCTGGTGTTGCCGCGTTCGCACTCATCTGTATTATCGTGCTTTCCTCAGTAAGACCTGTCCGGCTTTACCTCCGCGAGGTCTTTTTTTACCTCCAGTACGTGCTCTTGCGTGCGAGTATTCAGAAACATGCTCATACAGGGGTGGGGCAAGTGTCCTGACCTTTGCTTCGTTCTTCGTCACGATATGCTATCATACTCGATATGCCAGGCCATGGGTCTATCCTCCATTGGCGTTTTACGCCCTCGATTTGCTCATGAGGCTATTCCGCTTCCGTATCAAGGATGCTTCATTGATACCTGTGGGAGACATGACAATTGTATGCCCCGACTCATTTCTCATCGAGTTTTGTTGATGACGTGTTCGTAGATTCACATAGACGATTGCGATGGCGGTTGGGAAGCAGGTCAGCACGTCCAACTTCGCGTATTTTTCGAAGGACGTGTTTTCGAATCACATCCCCTTACCATTGCCAATGCACCGACCTCCATGTCCTGCATTGCCAATCGCTCAATTATCCTTGGTGCTCGGGTGACGGGCGATTGGTCCCGCGCCCTAAACCGCTATGCGTCTATGGAGCAAGCGCGCATCGCGCAAGATAACGAAGAAAAGCTAGACGCCGTAAGGGTGCCCGTGCACGTGATGATTGACGGCCCGTATGGTGGGTGTCAGTTGGATCTGGGCGAATACGAGAATGTACTACTCGCTGCTGGCGGGGCGGGCGTGACGTTCATACTCGGACTACTGGATGATCTCGTTGGGAGGGTCGTACGGCACCAGCGCGGGCGTGGGGAGCGCACGCGGCGTGTCGAATTTGCCTGGGCCATCCGTTCCTTCGGCAAGCACTCGTTATATTTTCTTGTTTGTGTATGCTAATTGACGTCTTGCCTTTAGATTCTATTCAGTGGTTCGCGCCCATGCTTATGGACATCGCGGATGCGGTGGCTGACACGTCGCTCGACCTTCATATCACAATCTTTGTGACTTGTTCGTGCGACCCTCTAACTGTGCCATCCATACCGAATTCAACAATAAAGACCACCCGGCCTGATGTCTTCCAGTTACTGGCGCGTATGCTCTCCCCTACCCTAGCAGAGGACGATACGGAGGATGAAAGTAGGGCGAGTGCAGAACAAGTCGTTTGCCAGGGCGGCGTTGGAGTATGTGCGAGTGGGCCGGAAAGCCTGACCCGCGAGGCGGCGAATGCTGTGGCAAGACTGGCACCGATACATGGGAGGCGTGTGGGTGGGATCGCGCTGCACACAGAAGCGTTTTGCCTGTAGTGTGAAGCTGTGGTAGTTATGTTGTGTTGTACTTGTACGCCTTGACGCGCTTGACGGCTGTTTCCGAGGTAACGCAGAACCGTCATCAGCAACCACCGTTTATTTCCACAACCAACTCATGAATGTCCACATCCTGGCTCAAACGCAAGGCCAGGTTAGCTACCCTTCTCCAGAGCACCGGTGATGAAGATGAAGATGGTCTTGCTCTTGACCGAATTCTTCACGGCCAGTCCGTCATCGCCAAAACGGGTGCGTGAGATTGTTCCCCTCCCAACGTCTTGCGCGCTGTCTGATAGCGCTTCGCTTCACCACCCTCGGAGTAGCCAAGACCATAGAGGTCGACAAGCTGCGGTTCACGGACAAGGATCTCGCCGTCGTTGGGACATTGGAATATGGTCAATTCTCAGTTGTACGTCACGGTTCGAGCTGACCTCCGTCGTGCGTCTATATTACTCGAATCGTCATGACCGTATCCCTAGATTGACGTCGTCAGTTGCGATATCGACGGGCGCGTGTATGTCCGCAAGTCCATCGAGAAACGCTCTGCCTTCAAGACTCGCGACGTGCGTTTCTTTCCTTTCCCGCCAACCCAACCCAACCGCGCCACCCGCCCTTACAACTTTGATTGTCCTGTAGCAATGCAACCCCCAGTTAGAGCGAGAGATCCTCCTTCGCGCTCTTCGCACTGATTCGGTCTGGGTCCCGCACCTCCTGTGTGCTTTCCAAACTAGCACACACCTGCATATCGTCATGGACTATGCAGAGGGCGGCACTCTCTGGGACGTTCTCGAGTCAACCCCCTTGAGCGGATCGAGGAAGTTGACCTGCGTTGGTGGGTTCCCCAAGTGATCAGCGCGGTTGCTTGGTGCCACTCGCAAGGCTATGTGCATCGGTACGTCTCCTTCCACACCCAACCACCTGCAATTCTATGCTCACGAACTGTCCACAAGTGATGTGAAACCTCATAATTTTGTCCTCGATCACACCGCACATATCCAGCTCATCGACTTTGGTTCTGCTGCACCACTGCTCCCCGGCTCGCGCGTTGTGCCCCAAGAGTATTGTCGTGTCCCTTGCGGAACATGCGATTATATCTCTCCAGAAATCCTCCAGGCGCATGAAGCAGCCCTCGTTGCCATGGAGATGTCTGACGAGGAGGTTGACAAGGGGGAGGTGAATATAGGCGCTGGCGGCTATGGGGCGAGACAGACTGGTGGAGCACCGGGGCCATGATATATGAGATGGTCTATGGCGTCGCCCCTTTCTTCGCGCGCGATATCCGGTCAACATATCTCAAGATTATCGACTTTAAGACGAGTCTTTCGTTCCATATGAATGTGCCTGTCTCGACTGAGCTGCAAGATCTACTGATCCAGTGCGTTAGGATAAATACTAGCGCTTGGACCTGCGTGTGATCGTCCTTTTTGCAGTTTACTCACGGAAGCTGAAGTTCGCCTTGGCCGCCATGGAACGAAGGAGGTTATGCAGCACCCTTTCTTTCACGGCACAACGTGGGAAACCCTTCACTCTGGTATGGAAATATTCGTCGATTCACTGACTGCGATCTCTCATGCACGTATCAGAGCACCATCCTCCTGACCTCCACCTTCCGCACTTCACCTACAACGAAGCCCTATCGGGGTCACGCGAGCCCCGCTTCCGTAACCCCCACGAAGGACACGCAACCTCTATATCTACGCCGTTCAACTTTTCCGGTTTCTTTCAACCATCAGAAGACGATGGATCATTTGTACCCTCAATTCTGCGTGTGACACCCCCACGCCCCATCCTTCGCGAGGAGGCCGAGTCCTTCTTTATCGGGTTTTCATGGGGACCTAGGGCCGATGCGTTCCCCGATGCCCCCGTCACCCCAACCACACCCGCACCCGCTTTCGCACACGACATTTCGGCCGCCCAGTTGCCTGTCGCACCCGCCGGTGCCCTGGCCACACCGATACGGGGCGTTGGCACCACTTCGTGCATGAGCACGCTGCGGCGTACGCGCACTGCCCCGCGTCGCCCCGTGTCTGACCGCGAGGCTATGCGACAGCTGGTCGACTGTATCGGGCTGAGCGCGCGTAAGAAGGTCATCGCAGCGGGCCGCACGCCGCGCAGCGCGCTTTCCGCGACGAAGACCAAGACGCTCCGATTCGCAATACATGCGCCCGAGCCCTTGGACTTCATTCGCGCTAGCGACGCCACCGGCAGCAACAGCAGCTCATGGCGGGGCGGTGATTCACACGATCCGGACGCCATTATGGTGTCCACATTGGAGGCTGCTGCTAGTGGAGATGAAACCGACTTGGCAAGCATAGGTGATGCACCGCCGAGCCCGAGCCCGAGCCCACGCCCCGGCTCGGCGATGTCGATGTTGTCACGCAGGAGCGTGACGCCGACAGGCACGTTGCCATTGCCATTGTCATTGCGCTCTCCACCTCAACATTTGGAGGACACACACAGCGTGGCTGCAGCATGGCGCAGTAGCAGGACTATGACACCGCTGCCTCCGGTTCATTATGTGGGTACAGCCGATGACGAGGGTGCGTTGGATGGGCTTGAGGAGCGTCACCGTACGTTGATGGGCGAGATTGCCAACATCGAGGGCAAAGTGGGAGCCATGAGGAGACGAGCTCGTTAGGTACAGTACCACGACGAGACATATTCGTGCGTCCGACGCAATTTTTGGATGTAGAGACCCTTCATGGAAATTTCATATAATTTCAGACTTTAACAAACAGATGGAATAGAATCAAACGTCAAGTTTTCGCGAGGAAGTTCTATAGAGTCCTCAAATAGTAGTAATATTGGAGGTAGGTTACTTGGATGGTATCAAAAAATCATCAACATTGTCGGCAGGCGTCATTGCCCCTGGTCCTCGAATTGCTGTGTACATTCAGGTGGTGACTGACTGCGACGTACATCGAAACTTGTGGTGCATTTGTACGAGGCTGGTAAGTTAAGTGCCAGTGATCACAATGGGGAGCCTTTCCAGGAGGCGATGGAGGGGTAGGAGACAGCGCCATGACATTCGGCACGTCCCCGTTTGCGAGGGCTGGTGCGGGGGATTTTCGATAATATTGATCCTCGAGAACAGCCAGCGAAGGGGACAGACAGGTGGGGCGGACGGACCTGGCGCGGCTCGCCGCTGGTAGGAACGAGAGGGCGGTGACTTTCGAAGCGCGGGAGCGGTTCGCGAATGACTGGAGAGGGAACATGCGGGAGAGGGGGATGCTGCATCATCGCGGGCGGTTGTCCAGTTACCGGGTACCGAGATACAGTAGTGTGCTGTCATTGGCATTGGCACATTGGCCCGATCGCGGCAGAGATGAGCGCAAGCGTGAGTATGTCATGATGCAGTGATGGGCTGCTGCTGGAAAGGAGTCAAGGGACTCAGTGTACGGAGTTGAAGCAGGCGAACCTTCGTGTCTAAAGAAGACTTCATAGCTTCATGTTTTCTGGTTTGCTGGCCCTAGCCGCACCGCGCATAAAAATGGAGCAGATCGGCGTATAGTGGTCATTGTCCTTCTGCAACATGGGTGTTATGAACCGACGTCCCCAAGCAGAGAAACAGCAAGTCTAAGAATAAGTCATTCCTCGTCGGCAGGTGTTACCAACTTACCGCGCGAACGCTGACACGTTGACAGGGCAGTCTCCATTTGCGGCGGCTGCATAAGCGCATGGCCTAAATCAGTAAGGCCCCTATGCACCCCTATGGGCCGTATATAAGGTGACTGTTGGCAAACCTGACATCGAGGTCGCGCAGTATCTGTGTACCCATGTCACTGTTCAAGTTCTTCCCGCCGCCGCATGCATTCATGCCCATGGCAAATCCAAATCGGATTCTCGCCCTTTATTGCTGGGTTCTCGGAGAGTCACATACCTCACTTAGGGTTGACATCGGGGACAGTGGAACGGTGTACGATCTGATCAAGGCGATACAGCCGATACTAGTGCCTGATGAGAGGCCTGCACTTGCAGGTATAGGCGCTGATGAACTGGTCCTCTGGAAGGTGAGCAGTCTTCTCTACGTTGAATACTTTATGCTCACAATTCTCCTAAAAGGTATCCATTCCGGATGAAAACCTTGAAGATGAGAAGATCAGACGAGCTCTCCCTCAAAACAAATTATCTAGCTCCTCTGCATTATCGGATCTTTTCCCGCATCCCGGCCCTGCTCAGAGGAGCGTCCATGTTGTCGTCCAAGTCCCGGATGCTCGTGAGTGGTGATTCAACTCATCCGAGTCCTTGACTTTAACCCCCCATTCTGTCCGTTCGGTCGTGCCATTTGAAGTACTACCAGAAATCAAGTTTCTGAAGAGAGAACTCGGCAACATTCCACCATCGTTGCTGGCATGTCCCAGCACATTCCGCAAGGTTTCAGGACCAGGGCATGTAATCGCTTGCAACCGCCCATTCGAATCTGATACCATCCCTCTCGTCCTACTTCATGAAGCATTTGTGATTTTCAAAAACAGGTGTCAGTTAGGACCTTCGGTGAAAGCAATGTCTTTCCTCAAGGAGCTCGCCCCCATTGCTAGCAACTGGTACAATTTGGAGGTCGAGCAGAGGCTTGAGCAGAGGACATACATTCACGACATTCTCCCAGGGAACATGGGCCGTCTGATCTCCGAGCATGAGGTCCCAGGCACGGAATACGTGACTGATGGATCTTCCCCTTTATCATGCCAGCAGCCATCCAAGAATGCAAGAACGAACAAAGACACGTTCTCAACAAGGCTATTGTATATTATGCAAGGTTTCTTATCCGAGCGCTCTATAACCCTCTTCGGTTCAACAACTACGCCACATGTTTCCCAAGTATTCTCATAGTAGAAATGGGTATTTCTTCTCATTCATCATATGTTCACTTGTTCATGGTAATGCAGGTTCGCTCTTAGGATTTTATGGTGCTGCATGGGACGGGAACCGTGTGAGGGTCGAACCCCTCACACATATGTATGATCTGTGGAACCATGGGAAGGAAATGAGCACCACATATGCGATCGCATCCGCCTTGGATGCACTCATGGCCGCTGTTGACAACATCGAAGCACATTACCATTCAATCGAAGCTGAGGCGAATGAAAAACCAGTTCCAAGGAAGAATGACCCTCGCCCCCAGAAGGCTCGGGGATTTCCCTTCATGACATCCTACGAAGATGATGGGCAGAGAGTAACGTTCACATATAGTGCGCGGCTCGATGTCAAGAAGCTTGTCTTCTCTGCCAGTCTCAACGAATCTGACTTTGATGAGCGCCTCGTCAAGTTTACAGGGCGGTATTCGGATGCCGCACATCACTACCTGGCCTCGTGCAGTCTAGCACCGAGGCTTCGGTGGTGTGTCCAACTCACCACAAACTGGTATGCGATCATCATGGACCAATCAAAGTACAAAGTTCTCTACAGTCTGGAACTCTCTGCAGCAGACAAGGAGAAGGTTTCATGCAAAGTGAAGGTTGCAGTGGAAACACTACACCAAGGAGGGTTCGTTCATGGGGACCTCCGAGATACTAATATTCTTGTTGACCTTGAGTCGCTCACATCCGAGTCTGGAGATGTAGCGATCCACATACTTGATTTCGACACGGCCGGGCGTACTGGAGAGGCCAAGTACCCGCTTCTAGTCAACACATCAACTGTGAGGCGACCTGTCGATGTTAAGGGTGGCGAGCTCATCACCGAGAAGCACGACATTGAGATGTTATCTTATTTGTTCCCATCGATATAACTACATTACAATTAATGAGAAGATGACATCAGTGTAACTTGACTCGATGTAAGGTGCCCCCCAAGCCTGCCCAGACGGAATCGAGCGCCAGCCACTTCGTTCTTCGATTCATCAGAAGTGATCGTCGTCCGTTCGTTTTCCGCTCCGCTTCCTCCGGCCACATTGACACCAACAACACGCCTTCAGAACTCTCCTATTCCCTGTGTGCGTTCGTGTTCTTTTCTCTCTCTCTCTCTCTCTCCCCCGAAGCCATAGATGGCGGCGTCAAAGTCGGTGTAAGCGACTACACCCTCGAACGTGACGCACACTTGCGTCCCTCGTCTCTGCCTTCTCGCTTCACCTCCCGCTCTCATCTCCCACTCCTGTCTTTTCCGTCCTCACCGTTCTTCGTTCATCGTCCTCCGCCTCTCGTTCGCGTCTTGCGTTCTCTGTTCTTTGTCCCTCCCCTTCGCCTTTCAGCCCTAGCCTCCGCTCGGCCTGCTGTACGTTCCGCCCTCCTCCATCGAGCTTCATCGCTTCATCCTCCGCCCATCACCGCGTCACCCGTCGCCCTCCTCGCCTCGCGTCCCCCCCTTCCAACTCTCCCGTTCTCCCCGCCAAGTCACGGCCCCTCCCCTCGGGACCGATTCTCACTTCACTCGCGCATAGTACCTCTTCACTGAAATGACCTTCCGAGTGTCCTCTGATCTGCGTGTCCGGTGAGTCCGGTCAACTCACCCCCGAATTTCCGGGGGTGCTTTTTGTGGTCTGTGTCCGACCCATTGCCGTTGCCGTATAGTGGTCACAGCGCCCGCCCAGCTCACAAAGCCCGCATGGCGGAGAAGCTGAGAAGAGAGCAGGCCTGCTTTGCGTTGTATCGCCGTCCACGTCGACAGGACCAAGGCCGCCACTTCACCCTAGCGACGCTTTTCTTCCATCACCACCCGCGCTTCGCTCTCTCCTCTCTCCTTATCACGACCCTCCTGCTTTTGCTCCCACATGCACCCCTTCCAGCCTCGCTTCCACCTCACGGAGGCGATCCCTGAACCCCCGGCTAGTTTGAAAGGGCTTGCCGCTCGCGTACGACGTACAGAACGCGCCTACCAGAACGAAAACCTTTCCCTTCAAGACTCGCGTTTCCCTCCATGCCGCCCCAACCGATCTGCGCTGCCCACCCTTACAACTTCGATTGTCAGTAGTAATGCAACCCCCAATCGGAGTGAGAGATCCTTCTTCGCGCTCTTCGCGCCGATTCGTTTTGGGTCCCGCGCCTCCATGGTTTTCCAAACCAGCACACACCTTAATCTCGTCATGGACTATGCAGAAGACTACACGCTTTGGGACGTTCTCGAGTCAACCCCGCTCGAGCGGATCGAGGAGGTTGACCTGCGTTGGTTGGTTCAGCAAGCGATCCAGTGATCAGCGCAGTTGCATCGTGCCACTCGCAGGGTTATGTACATCGGTACGTCTCCTCACACCCAACCATCTGCGATTCTATGCTCACGAACTGTGCAAGTGATGTAAAATCTCATAATTGTAATTTCGTCGATCGTACCGCACATGTCCAGCTCATCGACTTTAATTTGGTTCTACTGTCCTACTGGTCCCCGGCTCGCGTTGTGCCCAAAGAGTACTGTTGCGTCCCTTGCGGAACATGCGATTATATCATTCGAGAAATCCTCCAGGTGCATGAATCAGCCTCGTTGCCATGGAGATATCTGATGAGCAGGTTGACAGGGGAGGTGAATATGCGCATATGGGGTTGAGACAGACTGGAGGAGCACCGGGGCCATGATATACGAGATAGTTTATGAGCTTTACGCGCGACATCCGGTCAACGTATCTCAAGATTAATGCGGAGACGGACTCGTTAGGTATCTATGATGAGCCGTGTTCATGCGTCTTTCGCAATTTTTTTTGATGTAGAGACCACGTCAATATCATGCTATAACAAACAGATGGAATAGAATCAAACGTCAAGTTTTCACGAGGGAAGTTTTATGACGAGTCCTCGAGTACAGTAGTAGTGGTATTGGAAGTAGGATATTTGAATGGCATCAACTGAAAAGATCATCAACGTTGTCGGCAGTCGTCATAATGATCATAAGAGTCCAGAAAATAATAGTAAGAGCCACGATTATCGATCCATTTATCAGTCTATTCAATTCACACGAGCGCGATATTCCTGACGGAGTTTTCCTCCGTATTGGTTAGGTAGTAGTACCCCAGCAGTCTGAAGAGTACAGTAAGCAGGGCTAACCATACCATTGCCCCCGGTCTCGTATGGCTGTCTCCATCGAGGTGACGGACTTAATGTGAAGGACGCCGAAACTTGTGCATTTGCACAAGGCTGGTAAGTGCCAGTCACCATTGGCACACGAGGAGATCTGCTAGGGTGTGGTGGTGGTGTAGGAGGAGACACCACGGTGTTGTCCGGCATGTCCTCATTTAAGAGGGCTGGTGCAGCCTGTGCAGGGGATCTGATGATATTGTTAATCCTCGAGAAGAACGAGCGAAGGGGACGGACTGACTCGGACCGGGTCGGTGTTGGCGTCGCGTCGTCCAACTGGGTTGGACGATGATACGGCGTCGTGACGTGAAGATTGAGGGTGAGGTTATACGGAGACGCTTGCTGTGCTGCCCCCTGTTGGGGTTGGAGAGGCTCGAACAGCAGCGGGCCGCCACCTGGGCCATTGTTTGCGAGGGCCGATTGTGGATAGGACCAGTGATCATTGCCGCCCGTTATGATCGGCTGGTAAGAGCGAGACGGCGACGGGTTTCGCTGTGCGGGGAGCGGGGAGCGAATGACCGGAGAGGGAACATGCGGGGGTGGAGGAGGGGGAGGAGAGGGACTCGGAACGGGGACGGGGAAGGGAACGGGGACATAGTAGGTAACGGAAGAAGCAGGCTGCATCATCGCGGGCGGTTGTCCAGGTATCGACAAGGCCTGGGCGGTATAAACGTTCTGAACGGGCGCTGTCATTGGCACGATCGCGGGGGACAGAGGGGCGAGCAGTTGAGGTGGGTGTGAGTATGAGTAGTAGGGTTGAGTTGCGGCTGGAACCACTGTGATGCCCGGGGGGAGCATGGGCGATCCCACTGTCGCTGGAAAGGAGGCATATGTCCAGGGATAGGAGGAGGATTTCTTGTTGAAGCAGCTGCCGAACCCCATGATTGTGCGTAGGTTAGTTACTCCGGTTTCGCTGGCCGCAGCGCGCATTAAATGGAGAAAATCGGCGTCTAGTGGCCATTGTTCTTCTGCAACATGAGTGTTACGACGAACCGACGTCCCCGGGCAGAGAAACAGTAAGCAATATCCGTAGGTGAGTGTTGCCACGCGAACCTTGACAGTACGGACAACGCCATCGGATAACAAGCTGCACAGAGCAGAGACGTCATTTATTGTTGACCAACAAAGGCGTGGCGGTGTTCCGGAGGGACATCCGAATCACGGCACCTTGTTCGCTGACAATTAGCGGAGAGATTAGAGAGTACAAAAATTACAACAAAGCCGAAAGCAGTATAGTAATAGTCTCACGCCACAACCGCATTATCACGCAATGGGCCAGACAATTATTCGTTGCTTTTCCCATTTTCCCACTGCCCTGCCATCGCGGCGAACTCTAGGTGCCACACACATCCTCCGTGGCCTTCATATCGAGTGCGAAAATCCGAGGACACCATTAAACGTATGCGAGCACCACTCATTCCGCAGGGAAGCGATGTCTCTCGCTTCCATAGCGCCATGCAGAGAATGGATGCGGTGCGCAAGGCCGCCGAACACCCAAAGGGTACACTGACGGGGACACCTGGTAAAGCCTATTTCATCAGCGAGCGCGACAACAGGAGTGTGAATTACATACTCGAACATAACTAAAATATTCTCTCACTCAGGAGTTATGCGCGGTATGTTTTCGGCGACATCGACACAGGTGTCAGAGCACGTGTTTGGACTCGTGCAATCGGTGGCAGAAGTATTGGTCTTGCGGCCGTGCTTGCGACTGCCAGTGTCGTTGGCCCTCGTCATCCATGTCATCTCGTAGCTCTCGCTTTCGGTGCCCGGGCCCGTGCTCGTGCCCGTACCACTTTGACTCCTGGTGACGTGTCCGTTCCGTTCATCATTGGAGTACTCTTGCAAGCCTCCCCAATCCCACCGCATGCTGGGGGTTCGTGGGCGGTTGTCCACCGAGGGGTGGGCTGTGAACACTATGTGTGACGATAGCGTGCCAGGGCCACTTGTGCCGAGTGCGTCGGTTGATACGTCGAAAGAAATGGTGTAAAGGTTAAGCACTATGCGTGCGCCCGCGAATGACTCGATCGAGAGCAACCATGGGAATGCGATGGCCGCAATAGCCGAGTCCCCCTCGCCAAGATAGAAGCCTGCGTTGACACAGAGGGTGACTAGATGGAACGCAAATGTGAGCCAAGTAGTGGCGAAGAGGGTAAGGCGACTAACCGAATATGAGGATGAACGCCCATGTACCATCACGTACTAGGAGGTGGAGAACTGGAGTGCGACCCCAGCCATTACGGAGTGCAATTAGAAATTTGATGAGCGTGAGGGAAAACAGGGCGGTTTCGAACGAGACGAAGGCCACACTATACAAGCGATAAGATGATAATCGTTGAACAGGTAAAGAGTAAATTATCATACGCAAAGAAAATCAGGCCAGGCGGGGAATGTACAACGACACAGTTGGTGTCAAAACGTGCACCAGGAACAGCCTTTATGAGAGTGACGATCATTACAACATTCTCCACGAAGAAAAGGACGACGAGTGTCATTGTAACGGCACGGTTGCGATCATATAGGGCATGTACTTTCGGGAAATGAAATGGCTGGGGCGGTCAGAGGTAGAACGATGAATAGCGTACCGCGCATGATAAGGATAAACTCCACAGTAGCAACGAGGAGCTGGGTGCCGACCTCTTGGAAAATATACCATTTGATACAGTCGCTCTCTGTGTAATGGAAACCAATGGCAAGTTGGGTACCGACGAAGAGCAAGGCTCTAAGGGGTGGAATGAGTCACCACTGGAGGTTGATAACGTGAAGCGAATGGACGCACATCTGAATGGCAACAGCAAAATAACGAACGAAGAGGAAAAGCCATTTGGAATAAATATTGTTGGGCTTTCTGAATGGGGATGAGGGGAAAGCGAAAGAACAGATGCGCGGAGGACGTACGACCAAACGGCGTCCACTTCCTGATCGAGCGTGATCAAGATGTCCCAGATCAGAAAAGTGAGAGCAGCGACTGGGAGGAGGACAGTCAGTGGACTAGACCATGGGACGAAGGAGATGAAGCGTGATGGCTGACACGAGCTCAGATCCATGTTGTACGAGGCCTGGAATACGGCATCTTCCCGGGACATAGCGGGGAATGATGAAAGAGGGAGGGAGGGAGCCCCGTGGCGAGGGGGCAAGGAAGGGGGGGGAAAGAACGATGGGCGACATGGAAAGACGACGATAAAAGATGTCGGTTGATGGCGAGTTGGCGGAAAAGAAGGCGTCTGGGGGTCCTTTCGTGGCACCCGGCAACAACACCGCGTAACGCCCGGCGCTTTTATCCGCGGTCGAGGAGATGCCATAACCAAGTGAGTCTGAGTCTGAGTCTGCCAACTCGGCAGCCTTCTCTTCGGGCCTCCACTCTAAAGCCTCTGTAACATAATAAGTGTGCAAGTTGACCGCGTCAGTAGTGTTCAGTGGATTGCGTATCGCGTATCGCGTCTTACTGGTACCGTGCAGTGCCCCGTGCTTCAGTTCTCCGCAATGGAAGGTGCCCTTCCCTACGCGACCCGAGGGTTCCGTCGGGTCCAACGGAGCCCAAACGCTCCCACCGCATGCGTATATGCTTGATCCTTACACCCGGATCAAGCTCAGCCGCTCGGCCATTTTGTACCCTCGAAGCTTTACCGTAAATAGTGGCCAAGACGCGAAAGAGAAGGCCGCGCCCCATAAACCAGGACTTCTCCATACGGCATGGTGGCGAGGTCATTCTTTGGATCCATTGTATTCCACTGTATTTCGTCATCGACAAGTCTCTGCGTGCCAGAAAACATCTCAACCCTATCCGCGCTCTACAATCGGATACCCGTGTTCCCGCCGCCATAGCAAGTCCTCAACATACGTGCTGAACGTACTGCCCTCCGTACCCACCACCGCCCATGCTCGCGACACGATTGCCGCGTCAAGCAGGGGCGCAAGAAACGGCCCAAGCGGAACACCGTCGTCCGCGCTGACGAGTTGGTTCAGCGTGCGAACTTCAGGAACATCGGCCAAGTCGCGCAGCAGGATCGTACAAGGGAACGCTGCCCGCAGCGCTGCGAGTGTGGGCGCATCCTCCATGTCAGTTGCGACGAACAATGGCACGTTCAGCGGGACCAACTTGGGTGCCTCATGTGGTCTTCCGGTGCAATTGACCCGCAGCGTGCCGGACATCACCCTTGGTAGGCGTGCCGCAGCCGGTGGCACAGAGTCGACAAGTGGTTCGCGCGGCAGAGGGAGAACAGCACTGGTGGGCACAAGCAGACGCTCCAGCTCATATATCTCAGCGCTGTTAACAGTGGCATTCACGCTCCGCAGCGCGCACGCGACGAGCCGGTACCAGACGGAGCGCACAGTCCGCTCGCGCAGTGAGCTGAATGGGCCATTCGATAACCGGACGTGCGCCGCGAGGAACGCGTCTCTGCCGCCGAGAGCATTCACCGCGGCCATCGAAGCGGTGTTGATATGAGGATTGGCAAACACCATCCGCTCCCGGATAGCCGTGCGCACGGCGAAATTCCAAGGTGACGTGAGATGCAATCGGGCAGACCCAAAGAGTGTCCCGAGCTGGATGAGCTGCACGTCGGAAGCGGCGAGCAAGGAGATTGGATATGGTGTAAGATAGCGGGGATGCCCCCTTGCGTCGCGTGCTGGGGTGTAATCGACGAAGCGGAATTCGTACGCCGTATGGTCCCTGAGGCTGAGTGTATCAATGTCCGGAGGTGGGCTCTCAAGCCAGGGGTAGGTAAACGATGCGTCGTGGAAAAGAGGCTGCTCAGCAGCGACAGTTGAGAGATCGACGAGCCAATCCCACGAGACATGAGTATAGTCAAAGTAGCTCCAGCACTCGGAAGGGGGGGCGATACGTGAGGCAACCTTCGAACAGTGATATAAACCATGCTTTCCCGAGTGAATCAGGAGCCGGTGAAGGTCATCGAATTTATGATAGCTGACGAGATCGTGCCCAAGCCGTGCGGGTGGTATAAGAAGCGTTCTATTAAGGATGCGGGCAAGGGCGAGCGCATTTTCGAGAGCGATGCGCTGATTATGGAAACCACTATGGGGAAGGTAGGTGAGATATCTTTCAGCGGGGTTCCACGCGAACGATTTTCTGTACGGTGGGCGTACTTGCGTTGCAGTGGGATTGTTATCAGGCTGAGGCCGTTGAGGTCTCGTGGGATCTGAGTCGGGAGTGAGCGTTCCCCAGGACAGTGTGCCATGATGGGGATGGGGCGACAATAGAACTAGAACCACGACAAGACAAGTCATGCAGACGACGAAAGAAAACATGGCGATAAGTCATTCCTGAGGCGCTCAGGCACGCGTACTCGTTACAGGTGTACCGTCACGACAGGCCCCAGCCGCGACAGACATGTCCGACGACGGCTGCGATAAGTACGATCCATACCCTTATGTCGCACCACTCCCAAATGAGCAAGACGTCTTCTGGTGGGAGCTCAAGGCACCGAAATACAAAACAGTGGTCAGCTCTAAATCCGACTTCAGAATCATAACGACCATGTATAATCGTCGGCTTGTGATCTCCCTCACGGATGGCCAAGTCCCTCCCGATGATCCTGTATATTCACTATTCCACAACTCTGTGATAGTCGACAATGGATCCTGGGTGAGAATGAACGCAACACTACGCCAGCATTACTTGTCGTCTGACAGAGCGGCAGTCCCATTGATGGTCAAACTTGGTAGGGGCTCATCCTCTCGGTCCATGTTGTCCCTCACATAGAAGCTCCACAGGTACTCTTACACACCCAGACTCATAATAAGAGGAGAGAAGGGTTGAATGTCGGCGGTGGGCAGTTTGGCGTGATAGTGGATAGCATCCTTCATATGAAGCTGTAGCAGTGCTGTAGCCGGTCTGGATTGTTGTAGTAGAACTGTGCGCCACCGTACGCGAACTTCCGTCGTCCTCATTCTCGTCCCCCGTCCATGGCTATACCGTTCAATTGCTTCCCACCAGCTCGCCGCCAAGGACGCACCGGACGCAACCCTCAACAGATCCACCACCGAGTTTCAACAACTCTGGACCTGACAACGCCTGACAACGGACCCTGTCCCGTTCTCTCACTCAATCATACGACTGATACAACTTCGCATCTTGCACACAGTATTCACCTCCTTCTCCTTCTCCGTCGTGCAATTCCTCCAATGCTTGCCCTGATGTCTACAGCCATCCTTTCCTCGTCATGTTTCAAGTTCCCACACTCGTCGCGCGCTCTATCCTGTCCGTCTCCGCCACCAACGTAATGCTGTCGTGCTTGCTGCCATTGCTATAGCGCTGCAGGATCATACGCACCCCCGAATGCCCTCGGTAGCAGGCATAACAGAGGCAGCACCGTGCTGTGAGAGCATGCATTGCCTCCTCCCAGGCCTGGCAACCACCTGTGGTCGAGATTGGTGGTCACACGGTCGAATGTATGTAGCATTTGTAAGATACTATCCGCATAATCGTGATGGTGGATGCTACTCTTGGATCCGTGTTTCGAAGGCATTGGCTATTTTTTACCATTTTCACCTCGAAAGCGATGTGCGCATTTTTGTCAGTTATATAAATGGTATCAGGCACAACATGATTTCTGTGTAGAGGTAAGTACGCGTGTGATGGATAGTCTTGTACCGATGTCAACTACATGTGCCGAGATCCCAAATACACATCCCTCAGATATACAGGTCAAAAAGCCAAACTGATGCCGACTAAAGCCACAACGTTCATCAGCCGACCTGCTCCTCATCACGGACGGATGCAAGAAGTGGTTCCGCGGGGTCTGGTGGCGACGCTGGCAAAGGGGCTGAAGACGGGGGTCGCGTTGGAACTCCATCCGATATGAATACATTTGGCTTCGCGACGTTGAGAAGTGTATACTAACGGGTCATTAATAACATGAGATGGGAAGTCGGGTTAAATTGCGGCGACGAACCTCGGCCAGTTCTGCGCCTTGCATGCGATTATAGTTCTGATAGACTAAGTT
Source organism: Russula brevipes (assembly GCA_022496215.1). Taxonomy (NCBI): domain Eukaryota; kingdom Fungi; phylum Basidiomycota; class Agaricomycetes; order Russulales; family Russulaceae; genus Russula; species Russula brevipes. The sequence continues at coordinate 12,681 of WTXF01000070.1, read as the reverse complement.
TGGCTCCCGGGCCACAGCGCGCAAACCGGCGCGCTCAAGTGTCCTCCACCAGTTCAGAAAATCCGAGAACTCGCGGTTCCACAGGTGCAGCTCGATTAGCATCTGCGACACAGGGGGAACTCGAGGATTCTCAGCGGTGAAATTTGAGCTGGGTATGAGGAACGCCGTAAGCGCATCGAATTCCCAGCCTTCGAGGTCGATTTTCAGAATGTCAACGTGTGTGTGTCCTACAAGCAGAAATAAGGAACGGAAGCAAGATATGTGAAGTATGGTAGCACCATTCAGACGCATGAGCGATTCGAGGGTGTACGTTCTTGGCGTATCACCTGTCCTGGGGGCGTCGGAACCAGCGACGTGGTACGGTTTGAAGTGAGTACGCTGTGGTGTGTGGCGAGAGTCCCAGTAATCGAATTCCTCGTCATTATTCAATGCGTCCGATGAGGCGTAGAACTCGTCAAGCCCGGGCGGTAAGGTTGCATGGGCTGAGAGTCTACGGGGAAGGGACGACACGGTGGGGTCAAAGACAAAAAGTTGGCAGTGACGAGTACGGGCGAGAAGTTCAGCCTCGAAAGATGCGTCTGCGAGGGGTCCTGTAGAATGGAGAGGGGGAAGGAGGAATACGGATCAATGTGTCTCGAAGGCTGAAGACGAGGGTCCAAGTGTACCGACGGAATAGACAACACAGTCCTCATTTTCTTGCAATCGGGATAGCCCGCAGACCCATTTCCCGCCGTCACCGAGTTCTCCTACGCGTTCAAGCTCGTGTGGGCAGAAAAACGCCGGTGGAAAAAAGTCCCCTGAGCGTGAGTCTGGTAGGCGCTCGGGTGAGTGACGTGGAGGAAACTCACAAACGGTATAGGGTGGCCACGGCTCCTTATCTGGTGGAAACCTACACAGCATCAGAGCGGTATCGGGAAGAGATGGGGAGCATGAAAAGACGCACAGGGCAACATTGTGAGGTGCGGGTCCCACTTTAGCGATGAGAGCATCACGTCCGCGGAGCATTTTCTGGTAGGCGCGTTCTGCACGTCGTACGCGAGCGGCAAGCCCTTCGAAACCAGCCGGGGGTTTAAGGGGTCGCCTCCGTGAGGTAGAAGACGGCTGCGAGGCTGGACGGGGTGCGTGTTGGAGCAAAAGCAGGAGAGTCGTGATAAGGAGAGAGGAGAGGAGGAGAGCGAACCGGGGGTGGTGATGGAAGAAAAGCATCGCTAGGTGAAGTGACGGCCTTAGTCCTGTCGACGTGGACGGCGATACAATGCAGAACGGCCTTCTCTCTTCTCTGCTTCTGGGCTATGCAGGCTTTGTGAACTGTGTGGGCGTTGTGACCGCTATTCGGCAACGGCAACGGCAATGGGTCGGACAAAGACAACAGAAAGCACCCCTTGGAAATTCCGGGAAAGGTCACGTGAGTGCACCGGAGGTGCCGTTGAACTCAGACTAGCGGTGTTTGAATTTAACTGCCATTTGGCTCAGCTGCTCTGTCAGCCTACAGCAATTTCCAAAGTACAGCAATTTCCAAAGTAATAGACCCCTTTTTTCGAGGGTGAGAGTCATAGGGCTGAGCTTGAATATGGGTCGGCAATTCATGCCGGGTTTCTTTCCCACAAAAAAAACTAATTGTGGTAAATTAAAAATAAAAATAATGTAATACTTCTACAATTGCATCAGTGTGCATCATCTCAAGCACGTTGGGGGGCAAATTGGTGCCAAGGGCAAGGGGGACCGCCCTGGAGATGTGATTCGGGGCACAGCACCGGACGGACGCATGGCGAGGTGGAATGGTGGCGGGCACAGTCAGCCCTAAGACGCACGTGGGGCCGAATGAGTGCGGCTGCCAACGTGCCAGAGGGCGGGGAGGATGTCGCACTGGGAGGGGCGTGCGCCGTGCGAGTGCGGCTGCGAGTGTGCCAGAGGCGGGCGGGGAGGACATCCTGGTGGAAGGGGCGTGTGGCAGGTATGAGTGTGAGGTGGCCGCGAGTTTGCAAGGCAGGCGAGAAGAATGTGGTGGTTGGAGGCGCATGGTGGGTGCGAGGGCGAGGGCGAGTGCCGCCATCCGCGGTCTTGTGAGGGAGGCTCCTCGGGAGGAGGCCATTGCGTCACCAAGGGGGCTTGACCAGAACCGAGGGCAGGCACTTGAAGGGCCCCCAATGGTTTGGGGCCCAGGTGAGGTGGGTGAGACGCCATAACTACGCACGGTCGAGGTCCATGTGCAAGGCCAATTGGCCTGCACAGGGGCGGTCGACCGATGCGGAGCAGGCCCCTCCGAGGAGGGCCGCTACCGATAGTCTTGAGGGGCTGCCTCCTCGGGAGAGGAGGAAGGGTCACATCGCGGAGCAGGCCCCTCCGAAGAGGGCCACCACCCGTGGCCTTGGAAGGGCACCTCCTCGGGTGGAGGGCGTCGCGTCGCCAATGGAGCCTGGGGCCACATCGAGTGCAGCTGAGGACCAACCGCGCATGGTCGAGGCTATGTGCGAGGGCCACTACATGTGGTCCTGAGGGGAGCATCGTGTCACCACTCACCAAGGGGGCCCTGAGCCACAAACAGTGCGGCTAAGGCGCTGCGGCCGTGTTACCGCGCACGATCGAGGGGTCTTGAGGGCTGGCGGCACCAGGGACGACAATTTTGCGGAGATTGCAAGTGACTTGAGTTTTGCGTTTCTTGGGGTATTGGGGTCTTGAGGAGCGTCGCTGCGGGGCCAAAAACGGCTGGAATCCGAATCCCATGGGCTGCGGGCCCAAGAATGGCGACGGAGACATTGCAGGGCGCGTGGGCTGTCGGTGGTGTCGTGGTCGGGGCAGGCGGTGGCGCTCTTGCAGGCGGCGACCAGTGTGCTGAGGATGTTGAGGGCCAGAATGCAAACGTGCAAAACCCGTCCAAACCCGTGACACCGTTGAACGGGTCACGGTATTGCCCGGGTTGAGATTCCCAGGGACCGCACCCGTACCCGAGGACCCTGTGACCCAAACACCTCCGGGTAGGCTTGTTTGACACCTCCCCAATAGCGTGATGCGTCTTTTGTACGCTTGAGTGACCGTTCACTTATTCCAGTGTATGCACGGATCTCTGAGTCACTGATACCCTGGAGAAACATAGAAAGTGCCAACTCCTTGAGTTCATCAGATATGTGATGGCAGACCATTTGTTTGGGGGAGGAGAGGGGAATGTGCACGTCGTTGGCGGGAGTAGAAAGTATAACTATACGAGATAACTCAAAGTTCGCAGGGACACAGCAGATAACTATTTGATAACCCTAAATCTTGCATGGTAACGCCAGATAACTGAAATACTAATAATCTTATCATCACTTAACGATGAACTCTGCTGTCAAAAGTTGACAGCCCACATATGACAGGACATGTCACCAGGGGTCTATTACAGCAATTTCCAAAGTAATAGACCCCTGGTGACATGTCCTGTCATATGTGGGCTGTCAACTTTTGACAGCAGAGTTCATCGTTAAGTGACGATAAGATTATTGGTATTTCAGTTATCTGGCGTTATCATGCAAGATTTAGGGTTATCAAATAGTTATCTGCTGTGTCCCTCATCAGTAACCCTACGAAAAAGTTTTTGGCCATGGTTTGGTCTGGTACAAGACCAAACCAGACCAAACCAGACCAAAAAAGTCGAAAACTCACAACTCGAAAAGCCAGGTCCAAATTTTCGCAATGGCTGTTGGTCTCTGGTACCCAACCATGGCTCACCATTGCTCACCATGGCTCACAACCCGACAAGTCCCGACAAGTTCAAAACTGTGATAATATTAAAATCAATTGCGATCTACCTAGATCCGATCTATCCAGATCAGATCTATCTAGATCCATTTTTGTGCATGTTTCTCACACTCCTCAAGTGTGACACAGGTCACACTCAGGTCACATTTCTTCAACCATTAACAATTCAAGGTTTTTAATTATCTAAGTACAAGTACATACAGAAAAATGCCTATTTTAGTAAATTATATAACAGTGATATGCAGGCACATTGTGCCTGCTCGGCGCGGGACACATGACCTGCACATCGTGCAGGCGCCGCGATGTTGTGGTCGTGGTGGCCGTGGTCGTGGCTGGTCACCGCGATGTTGTCGTCGTGGTCGTGCTGGTCGCTGCGATGTTGTTGTTGTGGTCGTGGCTGGTCGCCGCGATGTTGTCGTCGTGGTCGTGCTGGTCGCCGCGATGTTGTCGTCGTGGTTGTGGCTGGTCACCACGATGTCGTCGTCGCCATCGTCATCGTGCTGGTCGCCGCGATGTCGTCGTCGTCGTGGCCCACGCCAATCCGCCGCCCACATGGGTAAAAACGCTTGCACTGCCGCATCCAGATGTCCCAGACACCTTCACCCCTCCGCAATTCTTCATATGCGCGCCTTTGGAAACATTCATATGATACAGGTTGTGAGTTTACGCAATGGGAGGCTAGATAGAAAGAGCTCTGAGCTGCACGTATCGAGAAACGGGAAAGAGGGCCAGACATACCTGAGCGAGACATCGACGATCCAGTGCCTAGACGTCAAGGTCGTTCGTAGTAAGTACGAAGATACGAAGTAGAAGATGGAGAACGAACCAGGGCAGCGATTCACCGGTCAAGACATCCACCATCTCCGTTGACAACCAGGTGACGAATAAAAATTGGAGAGAAAGAAAGGGAGAGAGAGAACCGGACAAAGTGAGGAGTTCGGGTTCATCAAGCTTGATGGAGAGCGAAAGCTTTCCGCGCTGCTGAGGGACAAACAATTCGTGGAATTCCCGACAATCGAAGTCTGGGAGGAAGGCGCGTTCTGTGGCGTTTTGTGCAATGGGGCTGGTGCATTTGAGTTGCGCGGAGGGCACGGGCCAGCAAAAAGGCGAAGGCTCGACGTCACCAAAGGCCGTGCGGCCATCGTTGGACTACTGGGGGGCTACGGGAGCGAGGACGATGATGATGAGGTGAATATGGCACTGACTAGGTTGGGAGCTCCGTGCACCATCAGGAAAACGTCAAAACGCTGAATCCGTCTGAATGCATCTTATCATGCTTAAAACAGCTTAACTCCTGAATTTTGCTTAGAAAATTTCTATGATTAAGACGAATAAAAATATTAAGGAGATAAGAGGATTTCAGAGAGTCAAGAAGGGTTAAGAAGGTTCCCAAAAATAAGCAGATTCCCAGAGTAAGCAAATTTCCCAAAAATAAGCAGATTCCAAAAAATAAGAAGATTTCAGAAAGTAAGAGGATGCAAAAAAATAAGAGAATGCCAAGAAATAAGAAGATGCCCCAAAATAAGAACATTTCAAAAAACTAAGAAGATTTTCAGAAATTAAGACAATTTCAGACAATAATAAGAGGATTTATTCAGGATATAAGAATACATCTCAAGTATCTAAAGTCCCTTAAGCATCCCAAGTCCTCCAATCATCCCAACTCCCCAAGTCCCCCAAGTATCCCAAGCCCCCCCTAAGTGTCCCAAGTCCCCAAAGTACACTCAACTCCCAAGTCCCCCAAGTATCCCAAGTCCCACAAATAAGTGACTTTCAGTCACACCACACCTGAAGGTATACATGCTGCACAATGCGAATGGTGGGGGCGCCGCGCTGGCTGCACAATGCGAACGGCGGCGGGTGCACGCGCTGGCTGCACAACGCGGGCAGCGGCGGGTGCGTGCGCTGGCTGCACAACGCGGGCAGCGGCAAGTGCCGCGCTGGCCGCACAATGCGGGCAGCGGCGAGTGCTGCGCTGGCCGCACAACGCGGGCAGTGGCGAGTGCTGCGCTGGCCGCACAACGCGGGCAGTGGCGAGTGCTGCGCTGGCCGCACAACGCGGGCAGTGGCGAGTGCTGCGCTGGCCGCACAACGCGGGCAGTGGCGAGTGCCGCGCTGGCCGCACAACGCGAGCAGCGGCGAGTGCCGCGCTGGCCGCACAACGCGAGCAGCGGTGAGTGCCGCGCTGGCCGCACAACGTGAGCAGCGGCGGGTGCCGTGCTGGCCGCACAATGCGAGCGGTGGCAGGTGCCGCGCTGACCACACAACGCGAGCAGTGTCACCGGCTCCCGGACAAGGCCTGGCCTCAGGTCCGGGGTAAGAACGAGAACCGGCTCATGGCACTGAAGGACGGACGGTCTCGGGTGTCAGTCTAGCCCTGTCTAGCCACCCGCAGTCCTGGTACCGGAAGCAAAGCACAGTACAGTCTGGATGGATCCGGAATGCGCCCGGAATACTTACGCAGTCTCACACCCGTAGCAGTAGCCTAGCCCCGTAGTTCTAGAGGGGCACAGTTATCACATGGGTATTATACAAAGTACTATAAGTAGGGGCCAGTGTCGACCCTAAGTCGGCACTTTGAATCTTCTCTCGTCTCTTGTCTAAACCCCTTAGGCACTCACATCTCCAATAAACCATCTTCTCCTCTATTCTCTTGTGGGTACGCCTTGGGAAGGCACTGGACGTCCATACCCTATCATTACTCGACGCGCTGGCCAATACAAACCCGGCTCTACAGCATTCTCTCTGGCATTATCTCAACAACACGGCCAGCTACCAAAGCAAAGACTATCATCACTATAGGATACGTCTCCTCCGAGAGTATCAGCTTTACCGTCCCGTTTTCTTCACATCAAGGGACTACACAGGGCTCTTTGAGCTTCTATTCGACGCGGACCAGATAGTTGGGAACTATCGTGTGAACGGTTCTGCAAGGCAACGCCTAGGGATCTGGCGGTGACAAGCAGCGGCAAATGCCACACTGGCCACGCAACGTGAATGGTGGGGAGCACCGCGCTGGCTGCACAATGCGAATGGCGGTGAGTGCCGCGCTGGCCGCGTGACACGAATGGTGGTGCGAGGGAGATCGCGAATTGTCGTTCGGTGAAGATGGATGGTCGCGCACGCTAGCACAGCAGGCACCTTGGACAGGGCCGCAAGCCGTGGTCTTGATGATGAGCGTCCTCGGGAGGAGGCCGTCGTGTCGCCGAGGGGGTGTGGCCAGAATCGAGGGGGGCGAGCCACCTGGAGAGGCCGCCACCTGTCGTCTTGAACTGGGGGGGCCTTCTCGGGAGGACGCCGTCGCGTTGCCAAGGGGCCAGAATCGAGGGCACCCGTGTGAAGGGCCCGTGTCACCTGTGTCTGGGAGAAGGGGGTGATGGTCAGCATTGGGCACCGTTCGTGCCACCTCGCACTCGCACTCACCTGATGGCCACGTGTCATTGTTGGGCCTTCTGAGACTTCCCATTCTTGCCGGCATTGGGGCCAATTCTGGAGCCCTTGGGACGGCGACGTGGCTGTTTTGTTGGTGGTGGTGGCCAAGGTGGGGGCTGTGTGTGGCGTGTGTCCGCGTTGGTTTGTTCAGGAGCGAGGACTGAGGGAGGTCGCGCGTCGAACAACCTCAACTCACGCCCCAAGACCTCAAGCTGGCCGGCCCTCAAGAACGGGAGCACCCGGGGTGTCATGTGACATGTTCAAGTTGAACGGCATTCGACTTCGCATTCTCCCCCAGTCCGCATCTCCCCAGTATTCCTCTCCCTAGTAGGGCCATTTCAAGCTGAGTCCGTCTTAGGAAAAAATAAACTGACAGGTGGGGCAAGCTTGTGACCCCATGAAGAGGCCCACTCGCAGCAGTTGTGCCCTCCAGCCTCGTCGTCTCCATGTAAGCCACCCTCCCCTTCTCTCCCTTGGACACTCGTTGATGCTCTATCACCCTGGCTTTTGTGGTGCGCCCCCCGCCTCCCCCCGCCTCCCTCCGCCTCCTTCCCCGCGCTCCTTCCCCGCGCTCACGCATGTCGCGCTCGCCACGCACACAGCCCCCCTCCCAGCACCGTGACACCCTGTGCACGTGCTGCTCTTTGGGCTGCACACGCGGACCATGTGGTGGGAGTGGCGGGACATTGTTGCGGGGACGGGTGCGATCTCGTCGCGGTCCTCGCCCTCAACTGCCGAGCATCCCGCTTTATCTGTGTAAGTCCCCCCTCCCATTCCCTTGTCTCTCGCATGCTGATGTTCTACCACCCCAGGCGTCCCGCGCCAGTATGCTTCCGCCACTCAGTACACACCGCCCGCCTCCCTCTCCGCGCTCGCAACGCACGTAGTCGTCGCGGTCCTCGCCGATGAGCTCGCGCTCAACCGCTGAGCATCCCACTGTCTCTGTGTAAGTACCCCCTCCCCTTCCATTGTCTCTTGCGTGCTGATGCTCTATCACCCCACCCAGTGCACGCACCTGCGCCACCGCCCGCGCCCTCACCTGCGCCACTGCCCGCGCCCGCACCTGCACCACTGCCCGCGCCTGCGCCCGCACCTGCGCCACCGCCCGCGCCCTCACCTGCGCCACCGCCCATGCCCGCACCTGCACCACCCCCCGCGCCCGCACCTGCGCCACCCCCCGCGCCCGCACGCGCACCACCACACCCGCGCCACCGCCCGTGTCTGCATGTGTCACTGTGGTGCATTCTTCCTCTGTGTCCTTGCTGACAAGCCTGTGCTCCCCATCTTTAGTTACTGTTGTTTTTGTTTAATGTAATTAGCACAAATATATATGTTTTTGACCACTGCAATTTATAAGCCCTGATAAGAATGAATAAGTCTCAATTAAGCAAAATTAAGCAAAATTAAGATTTTCCTGAACTAGTATTATTTGCTTAATTCATGCTTAATGTGTGCTTAGAGTTGTGTGCTTAGTTGCACACTCAATTTAAGCTGCTATTAAGAAGGATTAAGATTTCTGGCTGCTTAATAAGAAACAGACCCTACTGAATCTAAGATGACTTCATCTTAATGAGGATGCGCTTAATTCGTCTTAATAAGACGAATAAGACGATTTAAGATGGATTCAGCATTTTGACGTTTTCCTGATGACCCTCCATCAGTGTCGCGAATTGATAGGCGTTTGCCTCCACCACGCCGAGACCGCTCCTGTAGCCCTCGTCGCCGCTGCAGTGGCCGCGAGGACCGTGCGTGTCACGGCCGGTGGTGCACTAGTACTCACTTGGTAGAGGTCGTGTAGGGCTTCACTGAGAAACCTATAGTCTGATACTGGTCTGAGTAGCCCCGTCTTGGGTTTGATGTATAACGCTTGCTTCCTCTGCCAGAGGATGAGTCGACCACGGACGTATATCTGTTCGACGTGAAGGTGTAGTTTGAAGAGTAGGGATGAGTTAGACGTTGTTCCCAGAGCTGGCCAATGCGTGGCTCAGAGTCGCGTAGAGGGGAAGGGAAAAGGAGGAGTGGAACACAAGTCAATTGTCAAGAAAGACAGGAGACTCTAACTGGAGAGTCTCCGGTAAATACAGGTAGTACTTATACTAGTTCTAGGGGCTGTACCGTACATGCTAGGTAAGCCTGTGTTAGTACATCAGGAAAACGGCAAAATGCTGAATGCTTCTTAATGCTTCTTAATGCCTCTTATCCGCTTATTAAGAAGGGCACCCTGCTTAATAAGAGCAATAAGAAGCATTAAGAAGCATTAAGAAGCATTCAGCATTTTGCCGTTTTCCTGATGTATAGTAACGCATATAAATAGACGCGGTTGTATAGGACACAGGTCAGGGCCTGAATGCTGTAAGTATGAAACACATATGAAATACATGAGACTACGGGTCAGTGCCCGAACGATACGAACTGAGATGAGAGGGGATCAAGGTAGTAAGTACAGGTCAGAGCCTGAATGATACGAACTGAGATAGGAAGGGATCAGGGATAGTGTTGCCGCGGCTCGGCTAGCCGCGAGCCGACTTGCCGAGCCGCGGCTCATGCCTAAGCCGGCTCGGCTAGCTGGCTTCAGCCACATTTTTTACCTACTTTTACACTTACTCTTCAGAAAAAGATCCATTCACTATTTTAATGACTGTCTACAGGTACACAAGTAGGAATAAAGGTATATGAAACACCCCCCATGCATTTGCGAGCGTGAGGGGCAGGTTTCGGCAGGCGCGTGGCGGCCGGCGTCATTGTATATACCCCGTACGTGTTTGCGAGCGCGAGGGGGTGTCGGCGGTGTGGCGGCCGGGCATCGTCATATGTTCCCCCCACATGTTTGCAAGTGCGAGGGGTCGGAGTCGTGTGGTGGCGGACGTTGTCGTATACCCCCCACATGTTTGCGAGCACGAGGGGGTGTCGGCGGCGTGGCGGCCGGACATCGTCGTATGTTCCCCCCCACACGTTTGCGAGTGCGAGGGGTCGGAGTCGCATGGTGGCGGACATTGTCATATACCCCCCACACGTTTGCGAGCACGAGGGGGTGTCGGCGGCGTGGCGGCCGGGCATCGTCGTATGTTCCCCCCCACACGTTTGCGAGTGCGAGGGGTCGGAGTCGCGTGGTGGCGGACGTTGTCGTATACCCCCCACGCGGGGTTGTGAAGCTGCGGACAGTGTGCGGGGTAAGGGCAGAACAGGAGGATGACTCTACAACCTCTCCTGGTTGCGGTCCCCGAGTGGTACCTGGTGGTGTTGGTGACGAGAACGGGGAGTGAGCCGGAGCGCAAGGATGCAGACGATAGGCTGGAGAGCGCTTCAGAGAAGAGCGAGCTTACCTGGCTAGCTGCAAGCGAGGATGGTGCGGGCATCTCTAGCGACTCCAGTTCGGCGTCCGAATCAAGCGTCGGTGGCGGGTCCGCATCAGAAGATGGGAAGAAATTGCGGAACAGGTGTTCTGCCTGGCGCATTCGTCGCCCACCCACCAAAGTCGTCGCTGTCGCCGCTACTGCCGCCGCCACTCGTAGGTGGACGAGCGGCGCGCGTGGTCGAGGGGTCCGATCGGTGGGGGAACGGACGGCATGGGGTCATTTTCGTCTTTTTCAGGGGGCCCGAGTGATGGAGGCGCGTTCGTTGCCCACGCACCGAAGTCGTCGCCATCGCCGCCACCACCGCCACCACTTGTGTCACTGGCCTATTCGCCTAGTGCCACTATGTGCCGGTGGGATGGGTATCCCCTCTGTATATCGTGACTTGTAGATACGCGGCTCGTTCTTTGCGCGCGTGGTACGATCCTGTGATGATATCGACGAATCGTAATAGGTATGCGCCTTGGAGGTATTCTTCGTATGGGTAGCGGCGCGGACCCTCGGTCTGGTAGAGTCGGTAGAGTTGTTCGGTGTACAGGGGAAGTCCACGGGATGTTTCAGCGAGGCGTCCTAGCCTATTGCTCATGCAAGACTCCCAAAGGGCTATGCAGAGGAGAGAAGAGGGTGATATTTCAAGCTGTCATACAAGACACTTGACTTAAGGTCTCTACTCTACTTTACTAGTCCTTATATACCCAGCAGAGGCCCTACAAGCTAGGCCAAAGCATTGCTGAGTCGTCGTATAGTAATCGTACAGTAAGCGGGAAATACTCCGCTTAGTAACAAGAAGGAAGCGCTTATCAAGCGCTTATGAATTGGCAGTCCGCTGAGTAATCGTAGTCCGAGAATGAGTAAGTAGGGTCCATACTGACCACTCCTTCGTCAGCATGTTGGGCCGGTTCACCGAATCCCCTTATGCGGTCAGGCCTCATGACTGCTGCCGGTTTCAACTTGTAGGTGGACGGGCGGCACGCACGGACAAGGGGTCCGATCGGTGGGGGAACGGACGGCATCGGGTCGTCTTCATCTTTTTCAAGGGGCCCGAGTGGTGGAGGCGCGTTCGTCGCCCACGCACCGAAGTCGTCGCCATCGCCGCCACCACCGCCGCCACTCGTAGGTGGACGGGCGGTGCGCGCGGACGAGGGGTCCGATCGGTGGGGAAACGGATGGCATGGGGTGTCTTTGCCTTTTTCAAGGGGCCCGAGTGGTGGTGGCGCATTCGTCGCCCACGCACCGAAGTCGTCGCCGTCGCTGCCACCACCGCCGCCACTCGTAGGTGGACGGGCGGCGCGCGTGGACGAGGGGTCCGATCGGTGGGGAACGGACGGCATGGGGTCGTCTTCGTCTTTTTCAAGGGGCCCGAGTGGTGGAGGCGCGTTCGTCGCCCACGCACCGAAGTCATCGCCGTCGCCGTCACCACCGCTGCCACTCGTAGGTGGACGGGCGGTGCACGCGGTCGAGGGGTTGGATTGGTGTGGTCGTCTTCATCTTTCTCAGGGGGCCCGAGTGGTGGAGGCACGTTCGTGGCCCGCGCACCAAAGTCGTCGCCATTGCTGCCACCACCGCCGCCACTCGTAGGTGGATGGGCAGCGCGCATGGTCGAGGGGTGGATTGGTGTGGCTGTCTTCGTCTTTTTCAGGGGGCCGAGTGTTGGAGGCGCGTTTGTCCCCCACGCACCAAAGTCGTTGCCGTTGCCACCACCACCGCCGCCACTCGTGGGTGGATGGGCGGCGCGCCGTGGTCGAGGGGTCCGATCGGTGTGGGGGAACAGACGGCATGGGGTCGTCCTCCTCTTTTTCAGGTGCGGGTGTTGGGGTTCGGGAGACGAGAGGGTGCCCGACTGTGGCGCTGTGCGCGAGGAAGACGAGCTCAAAGGTCGTCGACCGTGGGCTGGCGCACGTGATGCGCGTGCCGCATGTGCGGAGGTCGTCTTCGCCCGAGGAGGGCACAATCCAAGGCCAAGCATGCGCAGCTGGCCAGGCGGATGCATGGGTGTCCATGCGACCAGGACGATAGAGAACTGGATCGAGTTGATTCGTGGTGCTAAGGTAGTTATGAATCAGCACCAGAGGATAGCCTGTATAGTAAGGAGGACATACCCTATGTGTTTGTGAGCAGGGCCACGGGGGCAGGGCGGGGCGTGGGCGACCGGGGCAGGGCG